>JAGFPH010004603.1:24987-55495 GCA_018207615.1 Philaenus spumarius | reverse complement strand
TAAACCATTTTGGGACTCTTAACTAAAACTTAAATAGAGCTAAACCGCTTTGGGATGCTTACCTAGCTCCAAAACACGTGTCTTTAACTACAAGGTGTTTATATAGATGTTAAATTTTTATGAACTTAAATAGAGCTAAACTATTTTGGGACTCTTAACTAAAACTTAAATAGAGCTAAACTGTTTGGGACTCTTAACTAAAACTTAAATAGAGCTAAACAGTTTTAAGACTCTTAACTAGTTCTTCCCCCCCACCACCACTTGCTCTTTAGGTGTTAATATATATGTTTGGATGTAGTATAAGTTTACCTTTTTCTGTAGATTTCAGGTTCATATAAAACTCCACCTCCACCAGCTGCAGCTACTAATGCTAATGAAGCTTGGAAGATACCACCAATCGAATGTAACGAACCAGAAGATGGGGTTTTATACGCCCAGATGGGGCCGACGGGAGGAAAACATGGATATTCAGCGATTACAAGTAAGAACTAAATAAAGATCTTTTTCACCTGGCAGAAGTCTTGTGATACACGGTCATTTCACCGGGTATTATGAATAACTCATATTGTTATATGAAACTAAACAGTCTAAACATGTAACAACTTTATGTAAATTACTCGAACAGCAACTGTGTAGGCAAGTAACTACGATTGTAAGCAACAATAAATAAACATAATACAATGCTAAAGCAAAAGTCCTCTAAAATATTTATGTAAATCTGTTTTTCCTCTGACTGATGAGTGAAGGCAAGAGAACTAATACAGTCGTATGTTACTCGGGTGGAACCGTCTATTGAAACATTCTGAATGGGAGGTATCACTTATCACACTTGTTTTCAATATATACGTGTTGCAACGGAACCGACCTTCCCCTCGATCTGGCTTCGCTTACGGTGTGTCGTTTGCTGCGATCCTGCCGCCTATTCGCTATCTCCAGCGATCCTACCCCGACAACTATTCCTCTTACCACCGACAAATTTTGGATAAATCGCTTAATTAAATTTTTTCCTTAATTAACAGTTAATTGCTGATGGTATTACCTTGTATAAGATCTGGCTAGCTCTACCAGCCCAGTATAGAGGGAGGATCGTTCTGCAAGGATATTTATCTTTAGATAAAACCCTTACAAACAGTTTTTTTTTTTTTTTTTTTTTAATATTCACTAATTTTAATGGTGAGATGAGACTCTCTCTTGAAGTCGTGCCTCTCGGAGAACAGTACACAGTTTGTTATGCAATACATTTATTCTTAAAACTAACACTTCTTACTATTAGGTTTGATTTTTGAGGAGTAGACTGAATAAAAAATTTTTTAAATTGTAACTCAAATTATAAATTTGTAATCTTCTTTTTGAAAGTATGGGCTTAATATATTTACAATAAAAATAATTAATCATAAAAAATAATAAATGTTTCCTTAGCTGACTTAACTGAAATTAATATATTATACAATTAAAATATTGAATTCAATAAAATTAGACCGTTTGTGGAATGATAGAAATATTTTAAAACTTGATATAATTATTATAAATTTTCCCCAAAATTATATTGTATGATTTTAAAATTTATTTCCCTAATCGAGTCAATGTTGTAAAAGTGAAAATTAATATAGGCGGCTGCAACACTACCTTACTGTTGACTACGGAGATTTCCTGCTTGGAGATTTGTTCCAGAGCGGCGTTCCCGACTTCTTACTCCAAGTCCTGCGATGCTCCTTCCTTCGGACTCGTCTGGATTCCTTGGATATCCTGGCTTTCCCACGGTGAACAGCCCTAGCCGCTGTTATCCTGGATACTCCTGGGTGCTGCCTTCTGTTGCGTCTTGAACGAAGCTAATGTTTCTTTATGACGAGATCTCTTCTTAATGTTTCTTTCGGTGTTAACCACGTGTCGAAATCTTTATATTTTTCACTAATACCTTGTCGATAAACTTCTATCAAACTTTAATACTATCTGATCTTTTTAACTAAACGCCGAATCAGACCTTGAAATTATTAAATAGTTAACACTGTATTAAAAACTTTAACTATTTTCTCCGCTTGGTGCGATAACCTATCGAGAAACATGGAGATTTCCCGGAGTGCTAATATACAACTGGCGAAACAATTCTTCCTTCCTGACTTGCTTCACTAAGATTGAACCCTGGCTTGCCTACATGTGTTTCAAAAATCCCATTTCTTCCCTTTCTTTTATTGGCCGTTGTTCGGGTTATAATTAACATATAATTTTTTGAGTATTTTTCCCTTCATCTTGACATCTTTCTCTACCAGAATCTATTTGTCTTGTGGAATTTATAAAATTAATTGGATTATTGTAATTAACTTTAGAATTGGCTGCACTGCATTAGGGACGTGTATTACTCTTTGACCGGCTGACGATTTCTGTCCTGTAAGACTGTATATTTTTGCCTGTTTCAACCAAAGCTTTCAAATAGTGATCATAAATTTCCAAAATCCTGTCTCCTGGTATCCTGTGGTCGGATCTGGTCCTGGGTGGTGTCGTTTTGTTCAGCTTGTCCCCCTGATTAAGTACAAACTCGAGTTGAAGTTCTACGCCCTCGCGTTCGCCTTTTACCGCTTTTCCCGCGATCTCTTTCGTTTCAACTCGCGGATTTCCCAAATTAATGATTTTTTATTAATTTTAATTGTTACCCTTTATTACCACAATCTTTAAGTATATTTATCTGTTTACAGTTCCTATATTGCTTTTTATTTGGTAAAGTTATTACGTTTTTGGCAACTACATGTCTTATTTAATTACTTTAACCTACCCATTTACTTTAATTACTTTATTATAGCTATCATCCACTGGTCTGTACATATTGTATTAACCTTTAAACAATAACCATTCTTAATGCTAACACTAATACTAACCATTAGTAATTTTTACGACTATATTTATTTTAATTATTGTTCAGGTTATAATGACAAGACATTCAAATATTACACTTTTATTTCAACTATGCATTACTGTTGACAGGAAAAAAATATTAAACGGTCAAAATATATTATGTAAAAGAGAGAATTAGTTTTTTGGTTTACTACATGTATTCTGCTTGACAAAATTTTACACGAATTTATTGATAAATAAGTTTTAGATTATTGATAATCTAAGACATAAGAATTATATGTTAGGAAGCTTAAAATAAAAATAATCACAGGATTAAGTCTTTTTGTTACACTTTTTTTTATGTAATTGGTTTATGTACATTGAAAAAATGTAACACCACTACTAAGCATTAGTAAAATGTATGACTACACGGCTTTTCTGAGAATGTGGATGCACACTGGGCTGTTTCCAAGGTCAGACTAAATAGAGAGTGGGGAGGGACGAAGGTATTGCGAAATACAGCGCTAAAGATCAAAACACTGAGGCAGACGACCGAAATTCCATTTTCATGGTCGTAAGAATAACGAATGCTTAGTGTTTAAAGGTTAATTATTTCTCTATTTATTCACAATAATATTCACTTAATTCCCCCTTTAAAATACTTTAATTCAACTTTAATTATTCTTTATTTAATTATTTCCTTTTTAATTATTATTATTTAAGAAAAACTTTTTTATTACTTAATTTCTTCCCCTACTGCACTCTTATAACCCATTTATACATTTTAAAAGTTTTTTAAATTCTTATTTTTAACTTTTTTATTTATTTTCTATAATCAACAACTTCTTAACCCTTTATTTCCCATAAAAACTTTATTAACATTTTTTATTTCCCTTATTCTCTTCTATTTTATTTTAATAACATAAAAAATAAAACTTGTATGAATTTAATTTTTCCATTGTTCCACTAATTGCTGGATTGATTTGGCTTAGTTGAAGTCCCATTGGCCTTTGATGGTCCAACATATATGCTCTGCACTAGCCTGTCTTAAGGACTTAGCAAAATTTTTATCACATTGAAAAAATATTTTCTCGAGCGGATAGCCCAATGCTTAATCCGTCTCAGTGTGTAAATTAAATACTGTATATAATGTAATATTGGTGGTGTTTTACTGAAAACATTTTAGTGTTAAAAGAATTACTAGTCTATAAACAAGTTCTTTGTGACTCCATTAAACCTTTGAGGGGTGGCTTATTTTACGCTTAAAGAGTGATCATGTCGTACGGCGTGGTCCTAGGGTTTCGTTCAAAGGAGTAATCACGTCATAAGACGTTCCAGGTTGCGATGGGAACGAGTTTCTATTACGACTCAAACAGTTGGTTATTTCACCGCTAAATCTGAGATTTTACTAGACCACTAGATTTTACTGGAGTGTAGATCTGGACTGTAAAAGCGTCTTTGTAAGTAATAGTTGCTACTTTATTCTGCTAAAATGAGCGGGCATGAAATTGTGTACGCGAAACTCCCGTGTAGCTCTGTTCGGTTCTTTCTTCTGTCCCTCGGGTTTCTCATTTTGTTGACTACTTTGTGAGCTGCTTGTTTGTTTATAACTGAATTTTTAAAATAAATAAATAACTACATTTTTCTAAGTGTTTATTTCACGTTGTTCCTAGTTTGTGGAAAAAATCATGCCATATAATGTGATTACTTTTACAAAACCCAGCCTCGATTTTGCAATCATTTTAAAGCAATAAATTTGTTAAAAATCATTTTAAAGGGTTAAATGAGTTAAACATTAATATAATAAACAATATTTAATAATTATTATTTTTTTAAATTCTTACTTTGGAAGGACGTCAAAATGTGAGATTGTTTTGTTACAAGTTATGCTTTTAGCCATTCCGACTATTGTTATAAATTAATATAATAACAACTTACCGTCACCAATAGTCATACGTCGTTGCTTATACGACGGCCGTTTCGGCTATTCAGCCATTATCAAGTTGTCAGGAGGAATATCTCCTTTGTCAATGAATATGAATATACACACTTAAACACATATTTTCACAAAAACTATAAACACGCACAAGTCACATATTATAAAACGATCGCGTGTCCGGTAGGCCTACTGTCTCGCACTGTACTAATCTGTTCCAGTGATATATAATCTTGTTATCGGTTAAGGAATTGGAGGGGGGATCTAGTTGGAGACTTCTTTGTCTGTTTCAGATATTACTGTGTCGAATAATACATTAGAATCAAAACCTAATTTCTCGTTGAGTATCAGGTCAGGTGTGGTTTTAAACATTTTGTAAATTTCGTACTGTTCCAACGCATTCAGTAATTTTCCTTTTTCACACCGATGTAGTATTTTTAAGTCTTCGCTGATTGTAGAATATTTGTGGTTGTTATTTATGAGGTGCTCTGTGTATTTTGATTCTACCTTTTGTGGGCATTGTATTAGTCTGGCTGTCGGAATATGTTCTTTATACCTCTTTTTGAAAGATCGGCCAGTCTGTCCTATATATTTCATTTGGCAATCAGCACAAGACAACTCATATACTCCGGTGGAACTGAATTTGTCTGTGTTTTTCACCTGCGTGTCTATAACCCTTTGTAGGCTATGTGCTGTCTTTGACGCGGTGGTGTAACCCTGTTTTCTAAATACGTTGCTGGCAATGTAGTGTACATCTCTATTGTATTTTAAAACGACATATTTGTTATCCGATTTTGTTTTAGTTTTGTTAAAATTTTTTTCCTGTTTTCTGTAAATTCTGTCAATAATGGTAGGTGACAAGGTGAGTATCAGTTGCTTATAGCAATATGCTTTATGGTATTCATTTCTTCATCAAAATCTGTTCTATCCATTGGTATGTTCCGAAGTCTATGTATAAAACTATTGTATGCTGCCATTTTGTGTGAAAATGGATGGTTAGATGAAGCGTGAATTGTATGGTTGGTGTTGGTTGGTTTGCGGAATACTTTGAATTTATGGCTGCCGTTGGATAAGGTTATAGTCAGGTCAAGGAAATTAATGCTATTTTTCTGCTGTGTTTCAGTGGTGAATTTCAAATTGGGGTGTATACTATTCAAATAAATTCCTAATTTTTGAATTTGTCTACATGTGCCACGGTATAAAACAATTATGTCATCTACATACCTGTGGTAGTATATGATGTTGACATGATGTTTGTTTGTGTCATTTATGATGTACTTGTTTTCAATATGATTTAAAATTATCTCCGCCATGATGCTTGATATCGGGCAACCCATTACCAATCCTTTGTTCTGGCTGTAGTACTTATCATTGAACTGGAAGTAATTCTGGGCAAGACAAATGTTAAGCAATTCTATTAGCTCATCGATTGTTTCATCTGTTAATGTTTTTTTGGTCTTTAATGTGTTAGCAATATGCACACGGTTTCCTTAACTGGTATGTTAGTGTATAAATTTGTGATGTCAAAAGATACTAAAGATGCGCCATTTTTTTATTCTATTGTATGGTGAATGTTTTTTAGTTAACCACTTTTACTGTGGGTAAAAAAAATCTGAATAATATTGTTGTTGTTTTTTTTGACACAGAAGATTATGTATTCCCTACAAGAAATCTTACATAACATTATTTTTATTTCATATTACTACAAAATTCTAAACATAGTATAACTTGTAATACCACACACCATCTTCATTTTTTTTGTCACCACTTTCAAAATCATAGTCTTCATACATGCTCGGCCCATGCCTGGGAGCAGGGGGGGGGCCACATCCTAGCTCCCAGGGAAAGGAAAATATGTACTCTAATAATAAAATTATAGTCTGATGGTATTTTTTTTAAAGAATTATTTAAAATTCAGTATTACGAAGAATTGATTTAGCTCTAGAAATTTGTTTAAATGTTTTGTACCGTTTCATTTAACATATGCAGTAGAACCCCTCTTACTCGGTCTGGTCGGGACCGAGACCCTGGCCGGTTACCTGTTTGTCCTGTTGATCCAAGGTTCCCGTAAAAAATAGATTTTTGTTCAAAAATAACCTACATATTTCATAAATAAACAAGCATTTGCATTGTTATTGCATCCCATTTTATTGTATGTACCACATACAGAAACAAACACCAACAAATTAAACATTTTAAACTTTAAAAACTGAATTTACATATACCATATCAAAAAATCAGTTATTTTTTCTGTCCTTTACCATTCAAAGATTTTTAAACCCAAGTCTCTCCAATTTCGTACGTTAATCACGTCTAATGCCGTTGCATTTTTTTGCTGCTCAACATATTACGCAATATGTTACAAATATTACATATTTTGCTCCCACGGAATTCAGTAAAGGTTCAAACAAAGCAACAGTTGAAGAAAAATAAACAAAGGATGCCGTTTTGTCAATTGATTCCAAGAAAAATTACAGTTGCTGCGGAAGCAAGAGGGGAATCAAACTCACGCTCCCTCTCCCCTGTTCTGTCTGCTACAACACTAACACACATTGCACATCTAAAATTGCATCACCCAGCTTTATTTTCCAGGAAATGTCCATCAAACAATCAATGTTTGAGAATTCGGCCAGTTACAGTAATATAATCTGTAAGAGAAAAGAGAAAAAACTCTGTTGTTCCATGGGATAGGCCGGTTAATCCGAGGACCGGTTGATCCGAGGCCGGATAAGAGGGGTTCTACTGTACGTATTTTATTTTTTACAAGAGTACAAGCATGAGCTGCTGGGGCACTACTTGGCACTACCCATAAAAATTCATTACAATGATCATGTCCCTCAATACAAACAAAAAAGAAACATATAGATGTGAAAATATTGTATCTTTGGTAACAAGTCTATTAACCCTGTAAAAGGAAAGAACAAATTAAGTACTCAAGGGTATAAATCAGCTGTTAAAAACTGGCCACCATCTTTCATGTGGTTTTTGTAAACAGATTAGAATTTATTTATTTGTCAAACGCATGACAATGTAAAGGGAAAGTTCTAAGGTACTGTATTACAGTGCTATCTAGCGACAAAACATCAAAGTAAGATTGTTAAAGCAGATCTTTATCAAACACAGAACACTTCTGTATGTCTAGGTCAATGGGTTACTAAAAAGTGAAAAGCTCTTCTTTTAAACTTGGCCCACAGCCACACACACACACATCAAATTTGTGTATGGCTAGATTAGTGTTTGTTCAACATATTTTCAATTGTAGATTTAATTAATTTTCTGATATGTGATTGTAGAACATGTTGGATGGGGCATTGCGTACTACATTAATGGACTTTTAATTCCTGAAATTAATGTTGTGAGAGGAAAGACTTACACGTTTGTAACAGAAGGAGGGAATGATGCAGAATATCCAGCCAAATTCCATCCTTTCTACATTACGGACGACCCTATCGGAGGCTATGAGCACAAGTCGCCCCAAGAAAAACAGGTAGATAGTCGGAAATGGAGTCAGATCGTATTGTACAACTTATATTATGATTATAATATGCATACACAAATATTTAACTAACTAAAAAGTGTACTGAATATAACCTTTGTTCTAGAATGTGAGGATATTTGCCGGTGTTGATTTTGATGAAAAAGACAACGCCATACCAACCGGTACAGGACGGTTTTGCGGTTGGACACCGGATCCCGAGCAGCCTCCTTCGGACGACTTTGTGTCCTTCGGAGCTTATCAGCGTACGCTGACGTTAATATGTGATCATGGGGAGCCAGGCTTCATTCAATGGACACCTGATAAGGATACTCCGGATACCGTCTACTATCAGGTAATAAGTTGCGAGACTGTGCCTTCGGTAGTTTTATATCCCTAATTAGAGGAACCACATTAAAATAAGAGAAATTTATTGCATAAGCAGAGTAATCTTTGCCCATAATTCTCAAAATTAATTGTTTGGAAACTGGTGAAATTAATTAACTAAGTTTATTTTAATTTAATTAATTTTAATTTGTTTTTGAGACTAAGCTATTGCATAATTATTGTATTAGTTTTAAGTGTATGCACTTAAACCTAGTATTAATTTTTACTGCTAAATTTTTGGATTTTGTGGGTGGTTTTGTCCCCCCCCCCGCCCCGGCTACGGCCTTGGTAGCTGCCAATGTATAGTAAATCACACACATTACCTTACAAGTACGTTCGAACATAAAAAAATATAGGCCACAAATTTACTTTCTGCCCCAGAGGCCCTAAGGTCTGGCTGATTGCCTGCCTACGTTGTCCCAATTTAATGTCTCCAGAATTTTCCTGTGGTGTTACGTTAAAGGAAGGGTTTTCAAAAACCGGCCGCACACACTGGATGAACTGAAGTCGAACGTAACAACGGAGATTAACGACATCAACGTAATTGTGCTGCTTTAACATTGTGTAGTGGCCTCAAACATGGTCAAATGAGTTCGTGTGGGCATTACTGTACAAGGCATCCATTTTAAAAATATGTTGTAAAACATGTAAAATGTTAGTAATAAGTGTTTAAGGCTATAAAAAGTTATTATAATTTATAGGTTATAAAAACATTTGCACCTATACTTGATACCTTTTTGATTTGCCGTGCATGACTTTTCGATTGCATGTTATACCGGAAAGTAATAGTATGTGGCTCTCTAAATTTGGCGTTCAAATAGTTGGTGTTATGACGATTGACGCTCTACTGTATGTTATCTATCTATATAAAAGCGAAATGGCACTGATTCATTCATCAGCAGAACTAAAAATCTACTGAACCAAATGAGTTCAAATTTGGCATGCATGTTCAGTTGGGCCTTTAGACGCGCACTAAGAACGGATTTTGAAAACATCCTAAAGATACGCCCAATATTCGCGTTTTTCTAGCGATTTTTTGCGTTTTCTCAGCTTTTTCGAGAACTAATTGGCAGAAAATGTTGAAATTTGGTACTTGGGTTCGTTTAAGGCCTAAAAGTAGTCTGTTAAAAAATGTTTGAGATTCTCCCAAAATTACGCCAGAAATAGGCGTTTTTGCATTTTTCCTTGCGTTTTCAATGCGTTTTTGATCATCCTCAAAATTCGCCCGAACGGATTGGAATGAAATTTGGTATGTAGCTTCCTCTAGGGCCTTAGGCGCTCTCTAAGAAAGGGTATGAAAAATTTCGAAATTTTAGGAGGGGTTTGGGGGGATCAAAGTTACTAAAATCATAATTTCAGATCTTTTATTATTATGACAATAGTGCTTTTATTATTTAAGATCTATATATATAAAAGCCAAATACCACTCACTAACTGAACACTTCAAAAGATTACAATTACGTTAAAAAGACTGAAAATACTAACCACCACGGGCAACGCCGTACGTGTCAGCTAGTAATATATATGTCATTGTTTTTCTCAATCTGATCACAAATACTGGACAATTTAATCAGAAATATTCCTGAGTAAAGAATTGTTAATATATATAAAATTACAAAAAAGGAATACAAATTGTTATTAACTATTGTTATTATTAAATGTGAGTTTTATTTGTGAGCTGAGGGTTCTGAACCATATACATTTTTATTCAGGCCTAATGTTTCTGTGTTTTTCATATAAATATATGTTCATTTTTAATCTAAGACTAGGTTTCGGCAAGCAATTCCTATATCTATTACAAATGTCATGTTGAAAACTGTAAAATTAGCTTAGATATTCAACGGGTACACGCAACAGACTGATGAATATTTAAAAAAAACTATGATAGTCTCAGGTTTCGTATTATCAACTTGTAATCTTTATAACCGTGATATCCAGTAAAACATTTTCTTATGAGAAACTTCAGAGGTAAGGGACGATTTCACTTTTGACTCTTGGAATAGCAGGAGGTTCTTTAGATTGGACATCATTAGCTTTAAAATTGAGCAAGATAATTAACAGTGACATAGAGAATAAAAGACCAGACAAATCTCACTAATGGAACTCTAAAGTACTAAAATTGACTATGGTATGTTTGTAAAAATGTCTATCAGTAATTACATGACTGTATTATCCTCATCTTTTCACTTTCTTACTATTTTAATTCGTCTTATCAACCAAATCTCTTTGACTCTTTATTTCAATTGGAAATGCATACCTTTTAGTGTTCCTAAGTGTGATTGCCTTTGTCGACAGTTTTACATTATCAATTTAATCATGTAAACCCTAAAGGAAACATTAAACCGTAGTTTTGATATTTTTGTGGTTTTGTAGTGTTTCAGTCATCGATATCTTGGCTGGAAAATTAATGTACTCGATGAATGCAACTTACCGACAAAATCTACAACGGGAAAAGTCAACCGTGATCGTTCGTCCCATGTTGATCACGACGACGAGTTAGAGTCGCATCCTAGCGATCAGGTCTCTGTGAGAGTTAATCCCCAAGCGAACAGGAAAAGCATCAACCAAGGGTACATAAGTCAAGATACTATATCTAGTTATAAGCTAATATC
Source organism: Philaenus spumarius (assembly GCA_018207615.1). Lineage (NCBI taxonomy): Eukaryota > Metazoa > Arthropoda > Insecta > Hemiptera > Aphrophoridae > Philaenus > Philaenus spumarius. The sequence goes on along the minus strand of JAGFPH010004603.1, from coordinate 44,259 downwards.
GCCAGTTATTTCTAAAAATGTAGATGCCAGTTTTTATCCTAAAGCATTTATGGATTACAAACAAACAAATTTAAACCTAAACTCAGATCAGATCAATGTAACCCAAAGTACTTTTAGTTTTGTGGATAAAACTAAAACTTTGCTTCCTGAAAGTGAATCTGTTGAAGAAAGAATCTCTAAAAAAATAGTATATGACTCAACTACCCCTCTGTTCCAACATGTTTATAATATTAGCAAAGATTCAGTAAACAGTCGCTTAAGAAACACGGACATAAAAAAACCAAAAGTATCAAATAATAATGCATTGAAAATAAGACTAAACAGTCCTGTCACGTCGGTTGTAAATAGAACTGCTGGGCAGCAAAGTACTATGCGAAAGAATGCATTCAGTCCCTCCAAGACTTTGAATCAATCTGGTAAACTTCGTAGGACTATAGTCGTGAAAAAGCCAGGTTATAGAATTCCTTCAAACGGAATGGTAACGCCGGAGCGAAGAACTTATCCCTCCAAAAGGGCAGATTCGATGCCAGTAAAAAAATTTCACATTCAGCCAAATGTCAGAGAATCGGTCTCCGTTTCGTTTTCATCGTCAAAAGTTAAACCGTCGGTGCCCCAAATTAAAGTGAACGAGAATAAAAAGCCTGTTACGTTCTTAAGAAATCGTCCATCAATTTCAATGTCCAATATGTCTAATTTAAATTCGGACTCTCTTATTACGGAAGGAGGATTCAAACCGCTGAATCGAAACACGATGTTAAAAAGAGTTTTTAAATTGGGTGATAATGCTGACAGTAACGCGAATGATAATGAAGAAAAAGACCGAACATTTGAGCCGATATACATACCTTCCTCTATCGAACGGAGCAACGACTCCTCGAGAAAATCACCGGAGCTTAACTTTAAAACTAACCACCAGAAAAAGAAAACCTACAGATGGAAACCGACCGATCAGAAAGTGAATCAGGACGAGGCAGACGAATTGGATGAAACGGCGATGGCCGCGGAAAGAATGGAAACCTATTACCTTCCCCCTTTCAGCCCGGCTTATCAGTCCGGTTCGTCTAAAAATAGACAAGATGCCGAACCGGTCGATGAGGATGGAGACGGTCGGATGATAGTCACGTACGACGGCAAACCCGTAATAGGCAGCCACTTAATTCCGCCCGTGAGCGACCTGCAAAGTTTTGAGAGTCCAAAACATAAAGGTTCCTCTGCAGACTTGATACGAAATACACCGCAGTTCGGGCCGTTCCGTGGAGAGATTCCGCCTCCGGTCCCTTCTAACGTTCGTTCTGATAGTATACCGCAGTTGAAATTAAGTTCCGATGATTTGCCACCTCATTCCCTTTCTCTTCATCTAAGACCGAATCCGAAATCATTACAACAAGGCAGAACACGTCTTTCACAGATCTGAGAAGTATAATCCAGAGACGTAGTTAGTCGGACGAATAAAATTAATGTATAATACTTATATTAAATAGATATAGGAAGAAGAAAAATAAATTAGTTGAGATAAATTTTATGGGAGACTGAAATATAACTTGTTTTATAAAACCTCTCAACGTGATTTTTAAAACTATTTTAGGAACAAGCAGAATGCATGTATAAAAATTGTTAGTACTTCTTTTATTATAGTATAAATATTCTATTAATACAATGCCACAAGAAAGGTTTTTAATAACATTTTTGCAACTAACACTTTAAATCACTATTTTTCAAAAATGAATAAATTTTAAAATGCGTATATTTTTAAATGTCAGAACAAGGATGATTGAATCAAAATAAGTGTAACAATTAAATTAATATTAGGTTACGTACCTTTATAAACCATCGACAGTTCTTCACTTTTATGGTGACTACCGGTTTCGGAGTTCACTCACTCCATTAACGAGTCAAATATTAAAAGAAACGAAAAACAACTAAAACACAGACACGAAAAAGTCACATTATAAATACACACGAACACTAAAACATAATTATACGAGTATGCTGGCCAGCAATCGAGTCACAACTGATAACACATGGCAAAGGATGTAAGTTCAGCCAACCCCCACTTGTTTTATACCGATGACGTCTGTTGAGTTGGGGGAACGTTTGGACTTTATTGTTTCAATTGTGTTGAACAATACGTTATTATTATATTTCAGTTTTTCATTCAATGTGTTATGGGGTTCATATTTGAATGCGTTGTAAATATGCATTTCCTCCAAGGTTGTCATAAAGGGAGATTTTTTACACTTGTGTAGTATTTCCATATTGGTGCCAATGTTGTCAATTTTATGGCAACTCTGAACTAAATGTTCAGCAAGCTTGGATTTTTGTGCAGAAAATGTTTTCTTGGGAATGTGTTCCGAAAATCTGGTTTTGAAGGATCTACCTGTTTGTCCGATGTAGAATTTAGGACAATCGGAACATTTTATTTTGTAAATGCCAGATTTTTCTGTGTCCTTGCCTTTAACTATTGTTTTGTTAGAACAAACTATCTTCTCAAGCTTGTTGGAGGTTTTGCACGCTAATATGATGTTTTGTTTATTTAAATTTTTCCTCAAAGTGTGATGTAATATTTCCCCATATTCAACACATACGTACTTTTGTTTGGTCTTAGGTGGTTCAGAAATACGCTTGCGTTTATTCGATTGTTTTCGAATAATATTGTCCACTATTTTGTTGTCGTATCCGTTGGCTGATGCTATGTATTTAATGATTGACAGCTCCTGATTATAATCATTTTGATTTAAAGGAACCGTGAGGAGTCTATTAACAAAACTGTGATAGGCTGCCATCTTGTGCGACGTAGGATGATATGAACTGGCGTGGATCGTATGGTCAGTGGCTGTGGGCTTGCGGTAAATCTTGAAATTGAGTTTATCTTCCACTTTCGTTAAAGTTAAATCGAGAAAGTTTATGTGTCCATCTATTTCTGTTTCCAAAGTGAATTTAAGTTTAGGAGTAATGTTGTTCAAATATTTGTTAAACAGTTCAAGTTGTCTAATGTTGCCCTTGTAAAAAGTCATCGGTATAAAACAAGTGGGGGTTGGCTGAACTTACATCCTTTGCCATGTGTTATCAGTTGTGACTCGATTGCTGGCCAGCATACTCGTATAATTATGTTTTAGTGTTCGTGTGTATTTATAATGTGACTTTTTCGTGTCTGTGTTTCAGTTGTTTTTTGTTTCTTTTAATATTTGACTCGTTAATGGAGTGAGTGAACTCCGAAACCGGTAGTCACCATAAAAGTGAAGAACTGTCGATGGTTTATAAAGGTACGTAACCTAATATTAATATTACAGTTCAGGAGGCACATATCATGAATAAATTAAATTAAGTTTAATTTGTTTCGAATAAAAGTAGTAACAAGATTTAATATTTGAATGAGATATACTTAATACTATTAAACTAATTAGGCGGTCTACCTTGTTAACTTTGATCACAAACAAAATAAAACAATATTGTACAACACAAACAATTTTATTCTATATAGGTGACATCGTAATGCTGTACTGGAGCTGCTTCACAGGGTCGTAACATTTCAGGACGCACCACGTGACCGATGCACTCGTATATTTTTGTAGTGAGACAAAGAGGCAGCTATTAGAAAAAGGACAGCGTTAGTGTCACAATATAATAAAGAAGGGATTAACAATTTTATTCATAGGAAGAAACGTTGAAACGCATATGAAATGGTAATAAAAGGGAACAGGAATAATTGAGATAAATTACATGTATGGTTAAAATTGATTAACATTTTTTTTTTAATCATTACTCTTCAGAATAATCATTAGTTCTTTATATTCAAACGTTTACCAAGCTAATATTATGTACATGTTAGTTCATTGACCGTTGGGCAGAATGTGTTGTTGTATTTTATTCTGTTTATATCAAAAATTATCTCATAGTTTTATCTCTTTATAAGTACTTACTTCCGTTACTTTCTGTTGTTGTTATTATTACTAATTAAGTTATATTTAGTTTTATTTGTATTCAGATGTATATAATAAAATTTTGACCTTTTCTTAAAAGAAACTATTTACATTTATTACACACCTTACTTGCTTGTATTACAGTTTCACACTTTAAACAGTGTTCTGGTAATTGATGATTTAGGTTTGTTGTTGGAAAAATTGTATTTATTTGAATTTATACAGAGTGTGTTTTATGTCCTGGCACACCTGGATATCATTTAAACGGCCTGAAATATCAATATGAGACCTTGACCACACCTATTATAACATTTATTTTATTTTTATAGGTGGTTAAACATTTCGCCCCCTTTTCTAAAGGGGGGTAAAGGGGGCAACTTAAAATTTTCAAATGCACACCCCCATCATGTGACCCCTCATTTCAAAGAGCATAAAAAAAGAAATCAAATGGCGCAAACTAGGGGTCTCTATGTTGCCCCTATCAAAAACTACAGCCATTCCAAAATACGGGCGAAGTACTTCACAAAGTTATTCAATTCCTCATCCATGCAAACATCATTGAAAGAATGAAAAGGTTCATTTAAAAGAGTAAAAAACTATTTACAATAGTAAAATAATAATAATAAAATAAATTCTTTAAACAGTTACCTGTTTCAATGTAGCAGGTGTTCAAACTGTTCACCTTCGGCTGTTTGACAGTGTGCTAGCCGTGTGTAAAAAGCTGAGACAGCGTTCAAGAAAAAATGTCCAGGAATGATTTGAGACAAGTGTAAAATTCTCTCAGTTAAGCCATGGACGTCATTTGGCTTTGTTTGGTACACCAGGTATTTCATTAAAAGAAGTAGTCTAGCGGATTAAGGTCAGGAGATCTTGCTGGGTATTCCACAGCGCCCCTTCGGCCTATCCACCTTGCGGACCTTCTTGGGAAGACATTGTTTAAATATTGTCGTACTTCACGGCCATAGTGCGGTGGTGCCTCCATCTTGTTGTAACCAAATGTTCTGTGCTTCTCGTCCAAACATATTTGGAAGTGCAGGCACAATCTGGTTTTGAAGCATCTCTAAATACTTCACAGAGTTTAAATTTCCATCAATTATAAATTATAAGTTATCGACTATTCCTGCCCAAACATTAACTTTTGAAGGGCGTTATGTATGAGCTTCAACATACCAATGTGGATTTGCATGTGCCCAGTAATGACAATTAATTGTACCTATTGACGATACCGTTGGTCATGAAAGTGGCTTCATCACCAAAAAGGATTCTGTTCAGTAACTCAGGTTCAGTGTCTACTTTGCCCAACATTACATCACAAAATTCAACCCTGCGGTCATAGCCGTCTTCACTAAGCTCTTGTACAAAATGGACTTTAAAAGATTTGAATTGATTAAGTTGAAGAATTTTTCTTACCGAAGATTGGCTGATGTCGTGCTCCAAAGCAGCTCTTCTCGTAGATAAGTGGGGATTTTCAACAAAGGACTGTGTAACATCTAATGATTTCTCTTCATCAATTGAAGGAGCCCTTCCTGGCTTGGGTCTGTCTTTTACAGAATGTGTCTCAAAATGTGTTGAATAATTCTTGCCACCGTAAACCTTGTTATCGGATTGATTTGGTTGGGAAATTCCTCATTGAATAAGTCTGCTACTTCACTGCATGATCTCTTACGATCCCCATAACCTCTCATCATTAACACTGTAATTCTTTCAAACTCAGAACCTTCCATAATAGAAATAAAATAACTAACACTATTCGCCAGAAGTGTAAACTTGAACTGAAATTGTTGATGGCAACCTAACCTATGAACTGATAAAATGCAAGTGAGTAGGACACAAAAGAAAGTCCTAAGTAGATTGTTAAACTGGTAAGACAAGAACACGGTAAATTCCAGAACATGTTGACTTAATGTAACTAACAACAGAACAAGGAAATAAATTCTTTTACTGTTGTAAATAGTATTTTACTCTGTTAAATGAACCTTTTCATTCTTTCCATGATGTTTTCATTAGATAAGGAGTAGAAAACTTATTTTTTTAATAACTTTGGGAAGTACTTCGCCAGTATTTTGGAATGGTGTAGTTTTTGATAGGGGAAACATAGAGACCTCTAGTTTGCAACATTTGATTTCTTTTTTATGCCTTTTAAAATGAGGGGTCACATGATGGGGGTTTGCATTTGAAAATTTTAAGTTGCCCCTTTAGAAAAAGGGGGTGAAATGTTTAACCCATGGCCCCCACATTCGATTGCGGGCCATGTAACCAGGATCAGGCTCGGACCCCCCCATATGTTCCCGTGCTATGCTACGTTTAACCCTTTACAAATTGTATTTAAACTGATAATTGATAATAAGGAATAATTAAGGCTACCAGTTCAATCTAAAAACCAAACTTTATTGACAAAATTATTGCAAACATAAATTAAAGTAAATCATTCACTTTTATTTTACTGAAAGTACATTTCCATTTTGAGATTGATTTTCCTTACTGACCAAGATTAAAATTCAAGTTGACAAAATAATAAGATTATGACAAAGTTAGGAGCTAAACAATTAAAATATTTTTGAAGTGTTTAATACTCTGATTACAAAAAAAGCTTACTTTGATGTTTGATAGTCTATTATTCAAACCATAGCTTTCCTAGCTTTCTTTTCACTAAAGTCATTAATAACGTCTGAAAAGTCAACAGTTTTGGCCAATTCATTCTCAATTGCCAACATTGCTAAATGGTTCAGACAAGTTTGGCCAGTTGTGCTTCGTTGCCAAGTTTTCAGTGAATTCGACAACCTACTAAAAGAACTCTCAGCCGTTGAAACTGTCACTGGGATTGTACAGAAAAGTCTTAGAGCTGTGCATAGGTTCAAGAAAGTGGGCTGGAGGTTTTTCTCATATATTGAGTTTAGAAGCTTCAAAGGGTCCTTTTCTGACTGGAACGCTGTTACAAATATTTCTTCATATGAAGAGTTTCTTCAAATAGAGCTTCTGGATCAGCAAAGTCTGAAGGATAATATGCAACAGATGAACTGACTCAACTGATGAGCTGATGCGAAGTGTTTATTTTTGGAACAAAGCTGAGAGTCAAAGCTGGACTGGCCGGAGAAGTGTAGAGGCGGATAGGCGCCTGGAGGAAGGGGAAGGTAGAGGGAGTGTGTGGGGCCCGAGCAGGCTGTTGTATACTAATATGCAAACAACAGTAACTAGCACGTACGCACCTAATTAAATAGTAACTAACCTTGAATCTAGAATTAATATTATTTTCTAAACTTTGACTTTGTAATAATTATATATTTGAATTTTTAATCTATGATCCGCTGTAAAATATTCTGCAATAAATATTTAAAAAAATTAAAACAGGGCTAGGCCCGGGCCACCCGGGGGCCTGGGCCCTGTGACCAGGTTGCACCAGCCCTATCCTTGTGGGGGCCATGGTTTAACCACATAAAAAAGTAAAAGAAATGTTATAATAGGTATGGTCAAAATCTGACATTAATATCTCAGGCCGTTTAAATTATATCCAGGTGTGCCCTGACAAAAGTGTATCCACATTATATTGAAATTAATATGTGCCTTGATTTTATTAAAATTATTTTCCTGCAGCTGTTTAATAAAGTGTGTTTTGCACACTCTCAGCAGTGCGCAAACTAAACTACATGTGTACAGCGTCAAGTAATTATACCTCTTTGTTTTACTTCACCGCACGGCTAAACAGCTGGCGTTGGGTAAAGTATTAATTTTCAATAAGTCACAAGACGGAGTACCATAAACTTAGATAATAATTTTCCCACTCCAGCTGTTTACTTTCCGCACTGTAAGCAAAGTAAACAGCTGATGTAGTCTATGTTTTGAAAATTTCTATTGTTATTGAACCAACCTCTGTAAAACAGATCTTTTTAAAAAATAAAACGCTAATTTAAAATGTAGCTGTAGGAAAAGCATTGTGTGTATCAAGGGTGCAAAGGGTTTAATTTGTCACACTCGATAAACTTTGTCAAATGTTTACCTCGTGCGACAAACTCAACTTTGCACCATAGGCACACAAATAACCATACCAACTTATATGAATGTACCTTTTACATATTTATGTTATTTACATGTTATATAAAGCACACTTTCCTTCTTCAAGAAAATTTGTTACAAATTACAATAGTAGCAAAGTGAAACTAACCAAAACCACAAACTGTTAAACCACGTTAACACGTTCACTGCTAAGGACGCACATGTGAGCTTGACACTGAACACTATGAGAAGCGGCTGACGCACAGTGCATTGGGAGTATTTTCAATACACAGTGCATTGCTGGGAGAATTTTTAATACACAGAGCATTGCATACTTCTCATGCCAATTTTAAGCCTATGTGCGTCCATTTTAAAATATTAGTGATTATTACGTAGAAAGGTTCAAAAATAAAAAAATAAAGTAATTTTTACTCATTTAGGCTATAAATATAAATAATAAAAGGTCAGCTCCTACACTCGATTCCACGTTCACCGTGCAGTACAGGTCTTACGGGAGAATAGACATGCCACTACCATTACAGCGAACATCACGTTTATTGTCATGCAATCTTTTGTTTATTATTTTGTGCTCACGAATAAATCATAAGTTTTTACATTGCATATTGGTAACATTTCATCCCCTCGAAAATTTGGTTTATCATTAACGGTTTGGCCATTAAAAGAACTCAGTTTTAGCAGTTTTTCTTAAATTTGTTCCACTTTTTCGATTATTGCTCAACGCTAGTTTGAAAAATCACAATGAAAGATAGTACAGTACATGTAATTCAGAAAACAAATGATTAGCATCTCAGTTGAAGATTAATTGAAATGGGTTTAGTGTTTTTAAATGACTAACTTTTCCTCCTTACGCTGTAGTGTAGTATGTTACTTTTTAATTTATTATAATTTTTAATGGTTTGAAGACCCTTACATTCTATATTTAAGAACCACTGATGTTTTCTGGTTTATGACTGCACCTAGGCTCAAAGCACTTCAGGTATTTGTGACTTTATACACAATCCGTTTAGGCTGTTAACCTAGTAGACCTATAGAAGCCGCCAACAGTAGAAGAAGGACACAGCCTGACATTGAAAGAAACCGTGCGGGTTTGCCAACTTGTATCCTCGCTGTGGGAAGCTTGGCTACGCCTCGTGAAGGGAGCTGTTCAATTGACAACAGTGCGCCATAGGCGTAACCAGGACGACCGGATGGAGAGGGAGGGCACACGACAACAACCAGGGGAGGGGGGGGGGGCGCTTGGGTATGTAAAAATTTTTAAAATTAAGACGCAAAATAACACATTTTAGGCTTCCCAAAAGTACTTTAAAATGATATAGGTATGTATACCTTTCCACTTGTAATTGTGGTTCAGGTCTATTTTAGAATAGCAACCATGACTCATCCCCCGCCAAATCTTTCCCTGCGCTTCCTTTAACCCCATAGGCTTGGATCACACACGGCGTTTTTTTGTCGGCTGCGGATTAGTTACCGTCGCCGCTCATAAAATTTAAACTGTGCACACAGGGCAGTAAAATTTCCTACGCCGTCTAAAAGCCTCATTAGGATTCATTAATGAAGTGTCTAGTTCATCAATCAACAAGTGTGTTATGTAATATATTATTTCTTTAAATGGTTTTTTTTTTTTTTAACGTCCTACTGTTTTGCACTTACGGCTAATGAAGACGGGACCTACAGTTTTACGTGGAATCCGAACCACAGCCAACGATGTCTGTTAAGAAACCATTTAGAAAATTATTCGGGGTCAATGGGAATTGAACCCGGAACCTTTCCATTGATGGTTGCCATGACGATTGATAAAGCATTGACGCTTTAGTTAGCAACCACGGCCACCGTGGCACTCTTTCAATGTTTTATTGGTATGAACAGAGAGCAACTCTTGCTCTATTGTTATTCCGTCGCCGATTGAAAAGGAAGCAAAAAAAAAAAAAAACTTTATTTGGGTTCATCCAACCAATAAATCTTAGGAAACGAAGATTTTGGAGCATTCTACACAGATTCCTGATTTGAGTAACTAGAAGAAACATTTTTCAAACATTTAAGAATGTCGGTTTCGTCATTTGACGTACTACACACAAGGCTGAAGGATAGTATTCTACGAAAAAAATACTAAAATAAGTCAAATTGGCACATTTGGTCTGGTTCGCCACTGTTTCGGCGGAGACGGTGGAAAATCCGTCTATTTTAGTGGCAGCAAGCGGCTGCACAGCTACCGCTACTGATAAACTGATCGTTTATTTTTCCGACCAATGTGTATGCTCTAATAATCTCCTTCGCGCCACTGTTGATATGATGTCGACGGCAAATAATCCGTGGTGGGCGAAAACTGCGTCTGTATTCCAGGCCATACACTATACTGCATCGTATACGAAATAAAGTGCCAGTGTCCAATTCGACCAAAGATAATGTTAGCAATATAATGATAATTTATTGTAGCTTGACATTTGCATAGGTGTTGAAAACAAGTTACTCTTAAGAGCGTATTTTAATGTAAACGAAGTGCAAAATATTTTTAACAATGGGGGGGGGGGGTTATAGCCCCTTCCTGGTTACGCCTATGCAGTGTGCTATTTCATTTGACTTATTGGCCTCATTCGGTTACATTAGCATTGCTGCAAGTAGACATTTGAGTTGTCACATATAAACATACAAATGACAAAAATATACACAGAATACAATACAATACAAATTAATACACATTTCACATCAATCATACAGTAATCATAAAACAACTATATAATCTATTTAAAGCTTTAGGTACTCCTCCACCGAGTAAAATTCCTGCTTTACGAGGGAAGCTCTAAGTTTATTTTTAAAGCCTTTAGTGCAAGACACTTCCTTTATATTGTCTGGCAACCTGTTGTACAATTTGAGACCAGAATAGCGCACCCCGTCCTCGAACAACTTTAATCTATGTACTGGGTATTGAAGCATTTGCCGTCTCATGGAATATCCATGTTTGTACTGATCGACACCCATATAATTGCTTCTAAAAAGGAGCAAGACATTCAGGATGTATATACAGGGAAGAGTTAAAATTTCGCAAATGAATTTCTGCAAGATTCATTACCTTTTAAATTACAAATTATTCTTATAGTTTTCTTTTGAATAGAAAAAATGTTTCCAGACTCTATCCAGTTCCCCCAAAGAGCAACACCATATCTGAGGTGGTAGTACACATTTGCAAAATATACTGTTTTAATTGTATCCAGACTGGAAATACGTGAAATAGTGGGTAGTGCAAAACAAACTGAATCAATTTGATATTCATTTTTTGGGTGCCAAGTCACAAATAAATATAATATATTATTTACCTTTTAGGTCCGTCTTGTGACTTCAGTTGCGAAGATTATGACTAGTTTCGGGGTCTTGACCCCATCATCAGATACTACTTTCACTCATATGAGCACGTCACACATTAAAAAAAACACACACACAACACATACACAAACACACATAAAAACCTCAACGAGTCTGCCACCGTAGTGCACTCGGTCATGTCTATCTACGTACTGCCGGCAAGGGTTAACTGTCAAGCTGATAATGGCCTCTGTTAGGCGCGTCAATGTGTGACGTGCTCATATGAGTGAAAGTAGTATCTGATGATGGGGTCAAGACCCCGAAACTAGTCATAATCTTCGCAACTGAAGTCACAAGACGGACCTAAAAGGTAAATAATATATTATAAACTGAATCAAGTTTGTTTGAAATAAAGTTAATATGTGATTTCCTGTTTATGTTTTCATCAATTACTACGCCCAGAAATTTGTACGAGTCTTGGTTCTAAATGATTAATTTAAATTTTGTCTTTTAATTGTTTACAACTGGACTGCATTAAACGAGTTTTATTTTTATTCAGTTTTAGACCTTTTGCCAAAAACCAATTTTCTGCCGTAATCAGTGATAAAGTAACCGACTTTTCTAGGTTAATACTATTCTTCAAAAAAAAACGTTAAAGTGGTGTCATCATCGAACAGGACAGCTTCTGCTTCCCCAATATTATAAGGCAGGCCATTTATGTAGACCAAAAACAGTAAAGGACCCAATATTGATCCCTGGGGCACACCTCGAGAATTTATTTCAAAAGAAGAGCGGTGCAATCCGTAAGAGTCTGCGTAATAGACTACTCTTTGCTTTCTACAATGCTCTATTACTGCTCTTCTATTGATGATTACCCAAGGGAATTGATTTGTGGCGCCTGGTATAGTCTTAGAGTTTTGGTTACCTTTAGAACCTTTCTTAACAGCCTAGAACTGTTATCCCCAAGTGCCAGGGCCATACGTACAAACTCTGGGCCCCCTGCGAGGTTTTATGAAGCCCCCTTATATAAAAGACAAAACTGAAATGATAATATTTCAAAGTAAATAATATTAACAAGCCTTTTAATAAATAAATTGCATGACAATCTAGTTTTAAATGGATATGAAGCTAACAGACAAACCGTTTTATTATCTCATTAGGGCACAATGATTTAGCCAACTTTTTTTAGGGCATTTGCTACTGAAAAGAGTAAAATTTTGTATTAATGATCAAAATGTTTCGATTTTTTTTCCTGGTGTAGCATATGCTGAAAAAAAAATAAAAAACATAAAACGTTTGACTTTTATCAGAAAAAAAATTAAACTGGGATTTTGATGATTTTGCTGAAGCATTTTTGAAGCGATATAACTCAAAGTACTTAATGGATTTTGCTGGTTCTTAATTTTTCTTAAAAGTAATATTGTCTACTACAAATTTAGGTAGAATTATATCGATACACCTCAAATCTTTATTTTTACCTAACTTAACATTACATTTTTTTTTTTAATTTGTATTTACTGTTTTACAAATTATTTTTTAATTCATGATGTATGAAAGTTACAAACATAAATCTACCTAATTATTTAGCTAAAGATGTATAGAGTAAATCGTAAAAATTTGAATCATGTACTTCAAGCGGTTCTTGAGAAATATTGAATTTAGTCTCTAAAACATGGAATTCTCACATTTCGGGAAATGGCGATTGAATGAAAATGTGCACTTCAATGTGGAATACAGTGAAAAAATGTGAAAAATGCCTTGGTAAATAAAGCTATTTATGTGTTTATACTTTATATTATGCGTGGTTATTTGTTAGAGGGTTATTGATAATGTAAAAACATAGGTAGGCCAGAGCATAACTTTTATGCAACCAGACAGCAAATTGGACTGATTTTTCTCCTTTGCAGCATTGTTTAAATTTTGTTTTTCTGGTATATATGTAAAGAAAAAATTACTTCAATTGTATTTTTAATGTGTATTAGGACCTGTAGAACAAAAATATGCAAACAAGTTTTTAAAAATTTGATGGTTTTTGTCCATTTTCAGTAGCAAATCCCCTTAAGTTAACAACCTTTTCATAATTAATATACAGTTTTCCTTTGTTCCATAATATTTCTTGCCCCATGCATTCTGCAAGCAGCTCTTTAATTTGCTTATAATGAAGAACGGCTGTTCAACGGAAGCTAAGGCCTCTAGCAAAGATGCAGAAATAGGCATGGGCGGATCCAGCCGGTTTTCAAGTGTTGTTGGGGGGGGGGGGGGGGGCTGTCTCCTATCCCAGGGATATAGAATAATTTTTTTGAATACATTGCCTGAAAACGTCTTTTTAGACTGTTTCGCGAGCACCCATTTTGAATAGGAATTAAGGAATATATGCTTTACCCAAAAACTAAATTTTATTGTAACAAATTGTAGGGAATAAATCATAGAATTGAACTGTATACCTGAAAATTTTAAATAGCCTTATTCTATAAACTTATTTCACTTTGTTTCACTAAATTAGAACAACTAATCAAAACTCTCACAAACGTATAGTATACAGTTCCAGCCAGACGCTGTAGACAATGGGAAAAGGTAATGGCTAAAGTGCCTAGGGCGTTGAAGAAATGTACGTATTTTATGGAAATAGCCTCGGAACACTAAATCAGTTTTCCTTATTTGAAACGAAAATATAGAACTTGCACTTCAAATCACTATAAAATAAAAATCAAACATATCAATTTGTAATAGATACAGCGATTGCAAAATGTGCTTTCTCATTCGTTGAAAAACTATAATTGCAAGGGTTTACAGAAAACCTCATATCTAAGAAACTTTAAGAGTGATGCAAGATTGGAAGACTGTGGTAGAAAGTTCAAATCTTGACGAATGCAATGGTGTCCTTATCTTCTTCTAAAAACAACTCTGTCTAACGGTTATGTGTGTTTAAAAAATTACGAGTTTGAGTCATTTCCTTGTGCTTTCTCCGCGCGGAATAAATTGATTTAGACAACCACAATTTTACAACGATTATTACATATGTAAATATACGTTTTAGAAGAAATTTATGAATTCAAAAATTAAAGTTTAAAACATTTCCTTTCCAATGGTTTTTGTTTTATGGAAATTGGATATTATTTAGTGGGTGAAATTATTCCATACAATTTGTGTTGTCTGAGGCTACTCAATTGAGCAGTCTGCCACTTGGAGGGTTACAAAAATTATAATAACTTAAAGGAGGGGGCTGCAGCCCCCACATTTCCTCTGGATCCGCCAATGGAAATGGATGGTACTAAAGTAGACTGGTGTAATTATATTGTATCAACTACTAATGCACTATATGCACTACTACTGAAACAAAACTCTTTAATGTTTATAATTGTAGGAACTTGCATAAAAGATGTATGGAATTTTTCTTTGGAAAATTTAGTTCAGTATCCGCGTATGTATTTTGTATTTAGCCTTTGCGTTACAATAAGTGTGTGTAAAACTTTAATAAACATTTAAAAATTCTTTGACTACTGAAAATATAATTTTGTGGTCGTAAGTAAACAGTAAACATTTAGAAACTTTATTAATGCGAGTAAAGAGTGGACCTTTCATCAGGTAGGGCAGATTAGGTTTGATCAAAAATATTCTAACATTGTTCTCAGGTCATTATTAGCATAATCAAATTGTACTAACTTTTAAAAAATAAGTCCTTAATTTACTTTGGGACGAAAAAAACCAGTAACGGATTATTCAATCTGATACTATTAACTATGATAAAAATAACCCATCTTAGTATTTGTGGAAAAATGTATGATTACTAAAAATATCCATTATTTTGGTTCGTTTAGTATAAAATCAATTAAGGAATAGAAAACCGAATATTTTAACCTCATATTTAGTCAAAGTTAAGTCAAATTACTCAACTGACTGCAATAGTCTGTACTGTAAGCGATTTCCTACTGGAATGGAACCTTAAAAATATATAAAAGGATGTATTTAATATGATATGCAATTGCCCACATCTCAGGTTTGTTAAACATATAGGCCTACAATCTGAGATAAATCAAGACTCAAGGCCATGGTAATTGCTGAGTTGTTAAGTTGTAATGCATTACAGCATAATGGCATGTTGCCTGTGACAAAAGGCATTCTTTTTATAGCGTATTTTGTATTAGGAGTAATTAATAATTATTATTATTTGCTGTTTCGCCTCCTGGAGACCAAACACTGTGATAGCTACGGAGCTGTGGTCAGGCCCAGATTACCCATTAGGCCAACCTAGGCCATGGCCTAGGCCAGGCCACAGGCTTGTGGGGGGGGGCAGATCGCGGGGAAAAACAAAAAATTTTGTACTTGTAGTCGAGCGTGAGTAGCGAGCGTCCGTGTTGCACTGGCCTTGAAAGAGAGAGGCGGGTGTTGAGGAAAGTCCAGTGGGGCGGAGGATGACTCACGTCACTGCCATCGCCCCAGTCTCCCCTCCCTCCGCCCTCACACCATTAGTCGGGGGCGTCGCCCTCCCAATTATCTTAAAATCCAAAAGTTGGGAAATTTGTGATTTTTAAAAAAGTTAGAATTTTGATTTTTTAATTAAATTGCATGCAAAAACCCTCAAACACTTGAAATTTGGGTTTGGGTTTCGAAAGTTTTTGTTGTTAATTACCAACATTCACAAATAACAAGCAAGTTATAATTTCCAATCCAAAAATGTTGGGCTAATCCAAATATTTCTGTACCAAATAAATAAATACATTGTGTTCTTTTAAATGACGTTCTGGGCAATTTAGTTCCAACCCTTGTTTTTGTGGCAATACTGACATGCCATGCACTGCTCCAGTCCGCCCAGATTTGCCAGATTGGGTCTTTTCCCAAAATGGGGAAATTTTTGCGGCAAATATTGGTATCACCACTCAACGCTCTCGCTCTTCTTAGCATTGAAAATGAAGTAACAAAAACATTTGATTTCACAAGCACAATCCAATCATTTGCCTGGTCCAAAGCCAGAAAGAATGAATCGTAAAACTATGTACATATTTTTATTGTCATTAGTAAATACATAGATAGAGTTGTTTATTTAGTAGTGCGTTTTATTTTTCAACATTCTTTCTTTTTAGTCAATAGTCAATATCTGCTTACTACAAATTACAAGTATTGGCTTTTCATACATTTTGGCATTCCAATCGCTGTTATTGCGTGATTGATATACATTTTTCTTGGAAAATAGTTAAAAATGCATTCAAAAGGGCTAAAAATAAAACTGTGTTAAGAGCTCAAATAGCCCCCCAGAGAAGCTCTAAAACATGAGTTTTACAGTTAAATACGCAAAAAAAAATTCCACACCCCCAGACTCCCGGAAAGGGGTGTAATTTAGAACTTTGGCCTAGGGCGTAAATAGATGCTAATCAGGGCCTGGCTATGGTGATAGCTCTCGAACACTGTATTTCTGCACACCGCATAATTGAAATTCATATTTTTCTTAAATAAAAGCTTGGATCCATTATAGTTTTTCCGTAAACTATAAATGAGTATCTCAGTATCTCTAATGATTTTTCTTCAAAAGCTACAGTACTTTTTGAAATCAAGGGGGATTCAGAGATTTAGCAACATTTTTGTAATGTCTTGAAAAATAAAAATTAAAACATTATTTAAAAAACATGTTGATCTCTTCAATTAAATAAAACCCTTCCAAATGACACACAACACACAACCTCGACGGTATCATAATTTATTTACCAAACTTGAACACTCAACTCTTTAACACAAAATTATAGTAAAATATTTTTTAAATTTTGATTAGCGGAATATCTATGGGTTAACAAGATTTATCAAAAATTAGTATACATGGGCGGATACCTATGAGCAGAGGGGGCCATGCCCCCCCCCCCCCCCAGCTCCGAGGGAAAGGAAAATATGTATATTATTAATTATAGTCAGGTATTTTTCTTTAAAGAGATTAGCACTAAAATATGTTTTAAATGTTATGTGCCGTTTGATTTCACATATACTTATTTTATTTTTTACAAGAGTTCAAGAATGCGCTGCTGGGTCACTACTTGATATGGCCTCTAGGCGTGTTATAGGTCTTTGTGTATTCACTGACGGTGTAAAGGTACAGACTCAATGCTGTGTGGGTTAATATTTCACCTGAACAGCCAAATTGGCTTCCCAAATTTTAAAAGTTTTCTTGGGGAGGTCAAGAATATCCCTGGACTCCTTTTGCCGAAGGAGGGGAGGGTACTCCTTAACATTTTTACTGGTACGCAAATTTCGTATTTCCTATGCTAGGAGCTGACCTTTTATTTTTTATATTTATTGTCTAAATGAGTAGAAATTACTTTATATTTAATTTCCGAACCTTTCTACGTAATAACCACTAATATTTTAAAGCGGACGCACTGTCCATAGCATATAGGCTTAAAATTGGCGTGCGAAGCACGCAATGCATTGTGTATTGAAAATACGCCCAATACTGGGGGTTGGTGTGCGAGGCACGCAATGCACTGGGTATTGAAAATACTCCCAATAAGGGGGTTGGCGTGCAATTCACTGTGTGTCGACCGTTTCTCATAGTGTTCAATGGCAAGCTCACATGTGCGTCCTTAGCAATGAACGAGTTAAGCCCCCCATACCCCGGTCTAGCCCCCCTCCTCTAGAAAATTTCATATGGGCGCCCATGTCAAGTTAAATATATTTGGGTTTAATGACTGTCACAAATTTGATGTACAATGATTTTATTATTACGGCCATAATTTTCTAAAGTAAAGTTTAACAGAACTCCCACAATAGCACGCAAGGTCAACTCCGCACATCTTTAATAGTATTTTGGTTTATCGGTTTTATTTATTTATTTATTTATTACCAATAATTCCTTTTACATGTATAAATACATAAAGGACCTATAGGGGGCACAAATGCCCGTACATAGGTTGGTCCCTAAATTAAAGATAAAAAAAGAGAAGAAATTAAATTGAGCTAGAAATCACGCCCAATAATAGTAAGTAATAGTATAATACAATATAATATAACAATAATAATAGTTTAATTGAAATTGATGTATATTGTTTTTATTATAAAGTGTACCTAGATTATCTCACTTGACAAATAATTTATTTTAAAAAAAAACTTTCTTTCATACACATTCAATTTATTTAATCTATGCTAAATCCACTTATTTTCCTATTAATTTTCTTTTTTAAAACATTTACACTACAAGATAGTGATTTTAACTCATTTGGCAGTTCATTGAAATACTTCGCTGCATAGTAAACGTAGCTTCTCTGCCCAATGGTTAGAGAGTGTTTTGGTAGGGAAATATTCTTAAACCTAGTATTTCTTGGCTTGCTTAAGAATTCACTTTTAAGTTCTTGGTACTGGCGTGTTATGGCTTTAGCAACAAACACTTGTTTTATATCCAATGGTTTATTTGAATCTTGGTCGTTGATTCCAATGATATTGAATAATAGCCTTTTTTGGAGTCTTGCTAACTGGTCCAATGCTGTATTGTATAGTCACCCCAACCGATTATTCCATATACAGCTAAACTATGAAATAGTCCATAGTATATAAGTAATAACTGATTTTTTGTTAAAATTTGTTTTAATCTATAGAAAATATAGACCAAAAACTTTGCCTTTTTCACTATATTTCCAACGTGAGCATCCCATTTCACATTTGAGTCATAAGTAATTCCCAAGGTTTGTATTGAAACATTTAATGAAAGTTTAAACACGTGTTCACCGTGTCAACACGAATATCTAAATAATTCGACCACGCAGCTGGACCGCTGACGTGAGTTGAGCGAATTTACAAAATTAAGTTTATATGTTTTAGGGTTTCAACCAACTGTATGGGAAATTGATCTACTCACGAAGGCGCTGAATAGCTGCCTATATGTATGCAATATATTAGTAGAATTTCTTTGCACCCAAGCATCCGGCTTCGACTCATGCGCTCCTTCGTTTCACTCGCAGCGGAAAAACTTGCTTCGTGAGTGTTCCATCTCGACCTTGCGGCCTCGGGTTATGGACTGCTTCGCTTCGCTCGCAGAGTACAATCTTGACCTTGCGGCCTCGGGTTA
>JAGFPH010004603.1:783-24977 GCA_018207615.1 Philaenus spumarius | reverse complement strand
CGGCCTCGGGTTATGGACTGTTTCGCTTCGCTCGCAGAGTACAATCTTGACTTTGCGGCCTCGGGTTATGGACTGCTTCGCTTCGCTCGCAGAGTACAATCTTGACCGTCGGCCTCCGATCGGAAAATGTCCCCACGGTAAAATCCCCCCACGTGGATACGAACCGGGTACTTTAATGGTATTTTACGTTTTGATTGATTTTTGGGAAACCAAGCGAGCTATAAGGTCGTGTAAAAAACAAAATTTTCGGTACAATATCCAACATTTATATTTTTGTTTAAAACGCCAAACATTTTCATTCTAGCACGAAAAATCGCAAAACTTGGTTACTTCCCGTCAAAAACCGTGCTAAGTTGATGGATTTTTTTGGCTAACGAACTAGTCCGAGCGACGTAGACGGCCAACTTGTGTACCAAATTTTACTTAAATTGCGGCCGTTACAGTGCGAACACGTATATATATACAATTTTTAATCACACCCAAAACGTGTTCTGGGGATCATGATCGGTGCTCATTTACTCCTCCCGACCTTAGGTCTCACCATAAGAGCCACTACAATAGCTTATCTTTACCAATGACTAGGCCTACATATCGTCTTTACTATGGAAATACGGTGCGGTGCGCTAAAAACTGCAATATCGTTTTCTTTGTCTGAAATTAGAATATTTTAAAATAATTCAAAAAAATATGTTAAACAAACAAAAAAAGGAGGACAAATGGTCGCTTCTAAGGTGTTGCACGACTGACCGAGAAGCATCGGACCTCCACAAGTCTTGTACTGACAAATTTGTACTTTGTTCTTATGGTTTGAAAGACTGCTAGCGTGAGAAGTTTGTGTTCAGAATTCGTTTTCATTGTGTTTATCACTTGTATACAGTAAATTACACAAGTATTCTATCCAATAAAGTATTTTCAACAAAATATTAAGGTAAATAACACATTTGTAAGTGTATTTTAATGTATTGTTTGAATTAAGTTGCCACTTTGTCCGTACTAATCGTGGCTCTCAAAAAACTACCCACAAATAAAAGTAATGTAAGTGAGCAGTAGTTCGGGTTTTCACGACAGATCGCAGCAGACTATAGCCCTTATTATAAAAAGTAAAAACATCTGTTTACCTACATTAAGGGTCGGCTCTAGCTGTCGGCCATGTTGGCTGAAACTCCATAATACCAATGTTAAATTAAAATCCAAATTTTTCCTTTATTTTTGATCGGATAATTATGAACGATATGTCATTTTAAAGCTATGGCCAATATGCATGCAAATGGCTTTTCCAAAACTAAGAAAAACATTTTATTTAATATTTATTAACAATTTAAAACATTGATTTTTAATATTTTTTTATGTTGTCACTATTAATTATAGCGAAAAAGTACCAAGCCATTCGCATGAAGAATTTCGTCCTCAAGAGTTTGGTATTTTTTAAAAACGCTATTTGAACAATTGCGAGTTTTAAATGGATTTAGGATGAGCAATGTCCCTGTAACCTACCGCTTCTATAGGTTGATTTTAAATATTTTTTTACTTTGTAAATATTAATCATGGCGAAATATTATCAAGCCATTCGGATGAAGAATTTTGTCCCCAAGAGTTTGGTATTTTTTTAAAAACGCTATTTGAACAATTGCGGGTTTTAAATGGATTAGGATGAGCAATGTCCGCGTAACCTACCGCCGCTACGCTGGAGTCGCAGGTTGCTTTCTGTTTTACTAGAGCCGACCCGATACTGACAACATACTCCTATAATCACCTTAACAAATATAATTAAATTTAACAACCCAATTAATAGGCCTACATTAAAATAATTTTAATTCCTAACTTTTTTCTGAATAGTAAGAAGTATTTTAAATAGGCTAGCATGAACGTTTTTTCAATTTCCCTTAACTTTTATTTTCTAGTATTGTTGTTGCCAAATTTTTTACATAGGATATAGAAATTTGGGAAATAATACTGTTTGTAAATACAGTAGATAAGTAGTTAAGAAAATGTTTTATTAAAAAAACGTTAAAGACAAATTTAGGTTCAAACATGAATTTTTAATCAGCTAATTAATATAAACAGAAAGAAAACTAAAAATCTAATAATTCGCATATTCTGGTACAGGTCTAAAACTATTCAAGCCACAAATTATTCGAATATGTACCAAACAATCAAATACTGTAACTACATGTGAGCCTTGCTAATAATAGTTACTATTCGATTGCTTGGTTATTCGCATAACCACTACCGCTATGCTTAACCAGTATTCACGCGGTAGTTTATTCGAATAATTCTAAGGCACATGAATAATCGAATACATAAAACAAAATAATCAAATATTCAAATAAAAATCATTCGGATAGCCTATCACAAGACGATAGTAGGGATAGGCCTACCGTCGATGCTCATCCCTACACTCAATTCCACGTCACAACATGTAACTCTATATTTATTATAAATAAAGTAATAATATATCTTTTGAGGTTCAACTAACAAAAGCCAAACCTTTTCAAAATTTAATAATTACAATGTGTATGTAATATATAATTAGTCTACATATTAGAATTATATAAAGTTTGAATATATAAATAGATGTATAGATTGTGTCAGTGAGACTTTCTGATTTTATTCCAAGGCAAGGATAGAACAATGTATTCTTTTAATTTTAAAGAGATATTAAAACTATCAAAGTGTGCTGCATACCAATCTGACATGATTATGTAAAATGCCTTGGAATTAATTAGTTTATAGGAGTGAAAGTAATATATTTTTAATTAGAACAATACTCATTTTATAGTGTAAACTATTATCATAACTAAGGCAAAATTAGTAAAACAGCCCTACATTGAAACAAATATCTTTCAGCATTTCCTAGTGAAAGAGAACAAATGCCAATTAAATATTTTTTAGTGATATATGAAAAGTGAAAAATAAAAAATTAGTGGATTTTCGAAAGGAAATTAATATAACAACAGATTAAGGTAAAAGATAAATGTTTTTAATTTTTCTATTTAAGGCTCGGCTCCCTACATTCAAAACGGCGAAGTTGGGTACCAATTTCAATGTTAAACAACCAAAACATACCTTCACTATTAAGCATATTTTTGTCAAAAAACGAAAGCTGTATTTTTTTTCTTAAAGTAAAATAGCTTGTGGGAGTTGATTGCTAAGGTTTTTTTTTTTGCAAAATCTCTTTTTGCAACAGAGTAAAAAATTAATAAAGTTTACTATTTTTTACTATTTATATCATACGTTTATGAAAACAATAAAACGGTTTTTGAAAATGCATTCAGCAATCAACATCCGCATATGACAGTACTTCAAAATGAAACCAAATTTTTAAATTTATTCCACGAATTAACGGAAAAATCACTTATTCTGTAGCATTGCTCTTATGGGAATCAGATTCAATATGGCGGACAGGGTAGCGCCCCCTTAACAAATATAATTAAATTTAACAACCCAATAGGCATACATTAAAATAATTTGAATTTCTAACTTTTTCTGAATAGTAAGAAGTATTTTAAATAGCATGAACGTTTTTTTCAATTTCTGTAACTTTAATTTTCTAGTATTGTTGTCGCCAAATTTTTTGCATAGGCTATTGAAATTTGGGAAATAATACTGTTTGTAAATACAGTAGATAAGTAGTTAAGAAAATGTTTTATTAAAAAAAACGTTAAAGACAAATTTAGGTTTAAACATGAATTTTTAATCAGCTAATTAATATAAACAGAAAGAAAGCTAAAAATCTAATAATTCGCATATTCTGGTACAGGTCTAAAACTATTCAAGCCACAAATTATTCGAATATGTACCAAAGAATCAAATAACTACATGTGAGCCTTGCTAATAACTATTCGATTGCTTGGTTATTCAAATAACCACTTCCGCTTTGCTTAACCAGTATTCATGCGGTAGTTTATTCGAATAATTTCTAAAGTACATGAATAATCGAATACATAAAACAAAATAATCAAATATTCGAATAAAAATTATTCGGATAGCCCATCACGAGACGATAGTAGGGATATTGTCGATGCTCATCCCTACACTAAATTCCACGTTCACCGTCATCATACACACATAACTTCACTTCAGGACACGGAAGACTACACAACACAGCAGGACCCGGGGTAGTGCCTTCTTGTGAGCTTCTAGAGAGACATCCAGTGAGGTTTTAGACGGGCCTTGAAGTTCCAAGGATGGTTTATCACGGGGAGCGCTTCACATCGAACACGACTAACGGACGCACACTCATCTTCGCTGGCGGGCGCCTTCATTGGGTAGTTCTCCTGGTACCTGATGTCGGTTACTGCGGGCAGCGAAGTCATCCATACAATCCACGTTTCTTCGACGGACGATCACTACACAACGCCGGCGGACTCTTTCTTCCGGTCTCCCATAGTCCGACTGTCGGTCGGGCTGCGGGTAGCGATTTATTCGAGCGCTAATTCATTGTATTATCCGTTTCAGCCAGCTCTTCACTTCAGAACTCGAGTCGGGCCTTCACGCAGCTCCGGGATCCCACTGCCAGTGATGTTTAGGTACGGATCAAGGTGTTCTGCTGCCGGCCCGGTCTCGGGGAATGATTTTCTCTGTTTCTTCTTCTGTTTCAGCCCGACTTCTTCACTCGTTCTTGGGATCGTGCCTTTTACTTAAGGACAGAATACAATATTATAACGAAACTATGGAAAGTACGATGAAATTGTTGTTTAGTGTAACTCATCAAATATATTAAAAGTTAGCTTTGATTTTACCATTTAAAAAATCCCTTTACAAGTAAAAACGTCAAATATCTTATGCCTATGTTACCAAACAAACAAATTATTGAATTTGATAAATTTTTTTCTTACAGGTCCTTTATTTTAAACATGCCAAGTGAAATCACAATCCTCATTTCGATGTTTAAAAACGCTATATTTTAATTAAGGACAAAATAAAATGTTATTCAAAGTACGGCAAAATTTTCGTTTAGTTTAATTAGTAAAATTGTTTTCTGCAGAAATCAATAATATTAAAAGTTTGCCTTGATTTTACCATTTAAAAATCCCTTTACAAATAAACATATCTTAAGTCTATGTTACCAAACAAACAATTAATTTAGTTTGATAAGCTTACCAAGTGAAGCCTGAAATCTGGAGATAGATAAACATAATTAAAAAAAGCTTTTAATTAATTCGAAATTTACTTTTGGATTTTCTATGGACCTTAGGTCTATCGGAACAAAACTTTTGATGTCATTGCTTTTTTTATATTTTTGGTAGGAAATAAATTATTTATTTTAGGGAAATCAACATTGCTGCCTGATACTAAAGTAATTAAAATAATGTTTAAATTCTGCAAAATGTGTAATTTCATAATAATGTTTGAAACTTATGTTGAAGTTTGAATTTGGTGGTAGGAAAGTGGCATATTAATGGTCGGCTCTAGCTGTCGGCCATGTTGGCTGACACTCCATAAGACTAATGTTAAATTAAAATCCAAATTTTTCCTTTATTTTTGATCGGATAATTACGAACGATATGTCATTTTAAATATGCATGCAAATGGCTTTTCCAAAACTAAGAAAAACATTTTGTTTAATATTTATTAATAATTTAAAACATTGATTTTTAATATTTTTTATGTTGTCACTATTAATTATAGCGAAAAACTACTAAGCCGTTCGCATGAAGAAATTCGTCCCCAAGAGTATTTTTTTAACGCTATTTGAACAATTGCGGGTTTTAAATGGATTTAGGCTGAGCAATGTCCGTGTAACCTACCGCCGTTTAGGGTGATTTTAAATATTTTTTTACGTTGTAACTATTAATTATAGCGAAAAATTACGAAGCCATTCGGATGAAGAAGTTTGTCCCCAAGAGTTTGGTATTTTAAAAAAACGCTATTTGAACAATTGCGGGTTTTAAATGGATTTAGGATGAGCAATGTCCGCGTAACCTACCGCCGCTACGCTGGAGTCGCAGGTTGCTTTCTGTTTTACTAGAGCCGACCCTTAAGTCACAACATGTAACTCTATATTTATTATAAATAAAGTAATAATATATCTTTTGAGGTTCAACTAACAAAAGCCAAACCTTTTCAAAATTTAATAATTACAATGTGTATGTAATAATTAGTCTACATATTAGAATTATATAAAGTTTGAATATATAAAGAGATGTATAGATTGTGTCAGTGAGACTTTCTGATTTTATTCCAAGGCAAGGATAGAACAATGTATTCTTTTAATTCTAAAGAGATATTAAAACTATCAAAGTGTGCTGCATACCAATCTGACATGGTTATGTAAAATACCTTGGAATGAATTAGTTTATTGGAGTGAAAGTAATATAGTTTTAATTAGAAAAATACTCATTTCATAGTGTAAACTATTTTCATAACTAAGGCAAAATTAGTAAAACAGTCCTACATTGAAACAAATATCTTTCAGCATTTCCTAGTGAAAGAGAACAAATGCCAATTAAATATTTTTTAGTGATATATGAAAAGTGAAAAATAAAAAATTAGTGGATTTTCGAAAGGAAATTAATATAACAACAGATTAAGGTAAAAGATAAATGTTTTTAATTTGTCTATTTAAGGCTCGGCTCCCTACATTCAAAACGGCGAAGTTGGGTACCAATTTCGCAATTTCAATGTTAAATAACCAAAACATACCTTCACTATTAAGCATATTTTTGTGTTATTTTTGTCAAAAAACGAAAGCTGTATTTTTTTTTCTTAAAGTAAATTAGATTGTGGGAGTTGATTGCTAAGGTTTTTTTGCAAAACCTCTTTTTGCAACAGAGTAAAAAATTAATAAAGTTTACTATTTTTTACTATTTATATCATACGTTTTTGAAAATGTATCCAGCAATCAACATCCGCATATGACAGTACTTCAAAATGAAACCAAATTTTTTAATTTATTCCACGAATTAACGGGAAAAAATTACTTATTCTGTAGCATTGCTCTTATGGGAATCAGATTCAATATGGCGGACAGGGTAGCGCCCCCTTAAAACGGAAACCCACGTTAGCCTAAAAGTACAATAAAATTAGACCTAAACTGGGGAATAAAAAAAAAACAAAGGTCTGATTGTTGGAAGTCGTTCATTACCCTTTGCTCTAAATGCGGTAAAAAGTCTCCACCGAAATAGCGTCGGGTTTGGAAATATTAAGGAGGGAAGGTGTAAAAATGGCATGTTTTCGAGGTTGTTTTGCAAATATCTCATAAACCCTTCACTTCGGAGCTTAATTTGTTCAATTATGTTTTAAGGTACGTTAATTTTTCTACAATTATGGTCCTATAAGTTTTTGGTATTATGGTGGGGTACATTACATAAAGCCCCTCGTTTGGGTGTAGTGGGACAGGAACACGGCGGACTTACGTTCACAAATGGATTTTTTAAATTTGTATCTTGTTCTCTCTAAAATTTACTTATTGGTTGTATTTAATAATAGTGAAATAAATGATCTTTTAATATACGTACTGAAAAAGGGCGTACCATAAAAAGTTATTGAACTAACTAAGTTCTAAAGTAAAGGGTTTACGAAATATTTGCAAAAACCTCGAAAACACAATTTTTTCACCTTTCACCACCTCCTCACCCCAAAACCCGCCGTTATTTCGGTAGAGACATTTTACCGCATTTAGAGCAAAGGGTCCGTCAAACACTCAACCACATGTCTGCTGAACTGTATTATGAAAACATACCCCCGTAATTGTTAATTTAAACACGTTTTCAACTATACCTACAGAAATACTGTACCCCTTCATATCTACAAAACTATTGATTGCAGCAAAAAATGTATGGAACCGTTTTGTACCAATTTAACGTACTTTAAAAAGTTATTGGACAAACTCGGCTCTAAATGGGTTTAAAAAATATTTGCAAAAAAACTCGAAAACACAGTTTTTTCACCTTTTACTGTCCTCACCCCAAAACCCGATGCTATTTCGGTGGAGACTATTTGCCTCGAAATAAATTAATTTATAGGAGTGAAAATAATACATTTTTAATTAGAACAAACTCATTTAATATTGTAAACTATTGTCTTAACCGAGGCGAAATTAGTAAAACAGTCCTACGTCGAAACAAATATCTTTCAGCATTTATTAGTGTAAAAGAACAAATGCCAATAAAATATTTTTGAGTGATACGTGAAATGTGAAAACTAAAAACATTAGTGGATTTTCGAAGGGGAATTAATATAACAACAGATTAAGTTAAAAGATAAATGTTTTTAATTTGTCCGTTTAAACAGAAACCCAGGTTAGCTTAAGGGTCTGCTCCAGTAAACGAGAAATCTACCGGAACGCAAACGCCTCTCACTATATCCCTATCTAAACAGTGCAATTTCTTGCGCTGACATTGCCTCATTTCAAACCATTTTATAAGTCCATCTTTTGTAATTGAGTGTTGAAAAAAAAATCGAATATTCTTTATAAAATTTCGGATCCGGCTTGCAAATTATTTTTCGTTATTAATTTTTTATTGTGTTGGGAAAAAAATTCGAACTTCGTACTTACAAAATGTCAAAATCAAAAGCATTTTTAAAAAAATGTAAATTGCAAGACGGATGCGTATTGTGACTGTGCTTAAAATGAGACCTAGCAAACAATTTTATAAAAAATAAACGAAATAAACGGTTTTAAATTTAACATTGCTCTTATGGGATAAAAATCCAAGATGGCTGCCACTACAGCAGACCCTTAACGCTCGGCAGGAGTGAACAAATATTTCTGAGTTGACCGCAACTCTCCAAGTGGCTGATCTGTATACTACTAACATTGAGTTTCTTTGTTTTTCATTCTTCCGCAAGCGAATATAGGGCAGCTTTATAAAGGCGGAGTAACCCTGATTGTATACGTACTGAAATGCGCATGCGTGACAATGTACGGTAGTATGCGTTAATAAACACAGCTTTCTCTCACACATTGAACATTAACGGATGTTTGTACACTGAAAAAACTCTATCCTTGCAGCAACACAATTAATGTTGCGGTAAAAGAAATATTTCTTTACGGGTCAGCAGGGGGTAGTTAGCTTTACTGTTAAAGTAAGCTACTGTTGATCTCTAGATGTTATAGCAATGTTATTAACTTAGTAGCAAATGTAAGTTTAACAGTAAGCCTAATGTTTCTATGACATTAAGGCACTACTAACTATGTCGCAAGGCTAGTTAATGTAGTAGTGAATATAAACTAATGTAGATATAACATTAGGTAAAGTGTTTAATATTGTAGTGTTCCTTTACTGGTAAGTTAGTTGTTATTGCCACAAAAATAATAAAATTAAAAATAAATAAAAATAAAAATAATAAAAACCAGGTAAACGACATTTTATGAGCTGCAGCTTATATTCCAGAACTCCTCTTAATTTAAATTATTACTGCGATATGGATATTTATTATCTTGAGTAGTAGTTTGAAGCTAATTTGAAGTAACTTTTTGTTAATAAAAAACATTCTTAGTATTAATAATTCGTTAATAATATGTACCGAATTTATTATGGTAGTTTTTAAAATTACTGCATCTAATTATAACACTGTATTAACTTATATATATACCTGAACTTACCTTTAAAAATTGTAATATAATTTTGAAATCCCAATGACGTCAACAAAGATTCTACATCATCATCCATATATGATGAAAAAACTAGAAGATCGACAATGAAGCACTTTAGTTATATCTGTTTGGTGTGGTCTTTTTTGTTACTTGTTAGTCTACCGAGTACTGAAGAGAAACTGAACTCTAAAACAGGAAAAGGCTACCAAAGGATGTACAGCGGATGTAACCCAGTTCACTGCATAAATAATCGCCTTTATGCCTTGTAAGTAAGCTAACATTGTGAACATATTAAGATATTGTTTTCATTCCGTTTTTTAGATGTTTATTACGTTAGATTTACCTTATAGTTACATTAACTAATTTAGTGACTGCAATCGTCGCCTTTACGTATATTAAATTAACTATGACATTAACTAACTTACATTAGAGTTTACAGTAAAACTCAACATTAAAAAAACCTTACAGCAATGCAAATATTTCAAGCTCTAAAGTAACCATGGCATTATAAATGTTACCATGACAGAAAAACTGTTAACATTAATTTTAACTTTGCAGTACGGTTAGAGTTTTTTCAGTGATAGTATTCCTCAGATAGCAAGAAGTTGATGTGATAACCACCAGAGTGCAGGCTAAACACTCGAGTAGTACAGTGACTAGATAGAGACAGTGTGGTCAACGGACGTCTTGTTTTCTATTGGCTGCGCCATATTGTTTCCATTTTTCTGCTTACAGTAATGTTATTTAAATAGGAATTACTTCTTTTCGTGATATTACTGCTGTTATTTCATTGTTTTTCTTGCTTTTTTGTATGGTTTTTCCTAGTTTATGATTTAATTATTAAGTTTAATAAATAGTTCAGTTCTAATTTAGTGTTAACTTAGTGAAAACTGAAATTACAGTCTATAGATAATGGCCATTATAATGGTTTTGACAGTATTAAGTATAAGTATTAAGAAGATAAAATGTAAATTAGTGATGTAAACCTAAAATAAAGTTTGTACGCAATTATTTTTCATAGTATATGATTGTATTTATTATTTTCACTTATCCCATTAACCTTCTTTCTGGCAAAGAGTAGCCTACCTGGAGTACTATTTTAGCAATAATTAAGTTATATTATATATCATTGTACTCAGGAGATTCTTCAGATTTATTTGGTGCATGGTTTATTACATTATATAGTCTACTTTTATCTCTTGTCACTGTAGGCTATTATTAATTGCTTGAGTGCGTGAAAACGTGAAAACTATAACTAGGCCTACCTAATTCTTTCTGTAATAGCCTACTTACAAAATAATGTGGTAGTACTAATATATTTTTGTTTAGCTATAATAAATTAGGCTTCGTTGTATGGCCTTTTTGGAACATATTTTGTTTGTTTTAACCTTTTAAGGTAAAATTTACAATACGCCTACTTGCCACATTTTTTCTTTTCAATACGGTAGCCTACTTATTAAATAACGTGTTTATTATATTTTTGTGTAGGCCAATTGAAAATATATTAGGCTTTATTTTATGCCTGGTCGGAAACATATTTTGTGTTTTTATGAACTTTTTTACTCGTGGAAAAACTAATAGGCCTACTAGTTTTTAGAATACAAAATATATATTATAAAACAACGCACAAAATTACACTTAAAGTTATTTTTGGGTACCGGGTAGCATATATGTATCCTTTATAATATAGTTTAGAAACCCTAATTTTGCATTTTGAAGTATTCATACATTTTTTAAATACGTAAACTTTTGAATTTTGCTGAAATTTAATATTTTTCTCCCAAAAATGTATTTTTGGAAAAAAATATTTTTTTAATTGTTTCTTTTAGAACAGATTTTTTACATTTTATAATTTTGGATTTATAATTTATTTAAAAAAACTTAAGGTATTTTTCAAAGGACCAACTTTTGACATTTCAATGGGCTAAATGTACCATAGTAGTTTTGTTCCATTTGTATTAAACTACTCAAATTGTGTTTATAATTGTTAAAAATTCAACTACACAGAAATATTGCTTGTACTTTTCTTATGAAGAAAAATAATCTTCTTATATATAAAATTCTCGTGTCACAATGTTCGTTCCCGTACTCCTCCGAAACGGCTTGACCGATTCTCATGAAATTTTGTGAGTATATTGAGTAGGTCTGAGAATCGGCTAACATCTATTTTTCATACCCCTTAGTGATAAGGGCTACGCCCCAGTGGCCCTCAAAGTTTCAATGTTAATCTTATGGAAGGTCAATCTTAAGGAAGAAGAAGAAAGATTTCTTTTGATTTTATCATGGGCACAAAAAACGGCTGTTCGAATGAAAAGCTTAAAACAGCTGATTTTGATCAACAACTGATTTGGATCAAAAACTGAATATAATTTTAGGTTAGACCTACAATGAACATTTTTTTTTTTTTTATACAATGAACTAAAACACTTGGGCTAATTATTAGTATCAGGTTGATTTGTCTATCCGTGCAAAGCCGGGTCGGGCCAGCTAGTAATAGTATATACTTCACTAAATTTAATTAGATTATATAGATGTTTAAATGATAATGTGCACGAGTAGTAAAAAAGTGCCAGCCGGTATTTTGTGTATTCATTCATTTAGTGAGGAAAATATATAGAAAAAAATGGTTTATACTTGACAATTTTTGTGACAATGTATTAATCCAATTGCATAAGAACAATTTTGAAGCGAAAAATCGTCCCTACGCTAATATAAACCCGTGTTGAGTTGGAAACAATATGGCGGCCAGCGCTCGTTGGCCACACTGTCTTTATCAAGTCACTGTATCGAGTAGGAACACAATTCGGCGCGTACATGCTTCCACAATAACGTGGATTTTTTCGTCATAAATTATCCAAAATTATTGGAATCACTTTTATTCGAAAGATAATCAGACTTCGGGTGCGGCGATCTTTTTACATTTTTGATATTTGCGTTGTTGAATAAGAACAAAAATCGCAAACTTTGATTTTGAGTTAAGTCAAAGAACAAATTTAGTTAAAAACAAATTTTAAAAACTAAAAGATATCCACATTCGGACTGTCCTGACCTTTAAGATGACACTTTCAGAATAATGTTCTGATCATTATTACTCCAGTAATCTTATTACCCGTTTAACGTTGCTCTTATGGGAGTTGAAATTCAAGATGGCGGCTGAATCTGCCGAGCTTTAAGCCCTAAGTAAACGCTTTGATTTACTAAAGGTCAGAATAAAATATTATAACTAAACTATGGATAAAACTACGACGAAACTTTTGTTTAGTGTAACTGATCAAATTGATTTTCCAACAAAAATAATATTAAAAGTTTGCTTTGATTTTACCGATTAAAAACATCCCTTTACAAATAAAAATTTCAAATATCTTACGCCTATGTTACCAATTAATGTAAATTTTACTCGGTTTCTAGACTTTATTATTGTTAAAAGTACCGTGTATTAAACTTTATTGTAGACCATTTTCATAAATAATTACAGTTTTATTCTATCTTTAATATGTTACTAATATGTATATTTGATGTAGGTTAGTTTGGCTGTATTTTAATGTTTAAACTTTTATATCTTGAGTTTTTTATTGTGATTTTGCACTGAAAATTTTTAAAGGTAATTTAACAATGTTGTAAATAAATGATCTCCTTGTAGATATTAAAAAATATAAATAAATATTTACATACACATATACAGTAATCGATTAAAATTGAAACAAGTTTTAAGATATCAATAATTTTCGTTTTTATATATACGAAGTGTTCATAAAGTCCCTTTAACCCCCTTTATTAATTTTGTTATTGAAAATAAGTTAACAAAACTTTGTATATCTTGTGTTGCATAACAGGACAAATTTTTTGACATATCCTGGACCTTTATAATTTTGGGTGGCTTGAGCCGTAGGGGGGGTTAAAAATTAAAAATATAAAGGTAGGTCATGGAATACACAATTGAAAAGCTTATTAAATGAGAAACAGAATGGCGCAAACTAGAGCTTAGTATCTTGCTTCGTTTCAAAGTAATAGACAGTCAAAGTTCTGGAAAATGGTATGTTATCTTAGCATCAAAGCAGGTTATCAATTTGATAATTATTAGGAATAAGTAGGTTGTATGATATTTTCCAAAACTTTGATTGCCCATTACTTTGAAACGAAGCAAGATATTAAGCTCTAGTTTGCGCCATTGTGTTTCTCTTTTAATACACTTTTCAATGGTGTATTACATGGCCTACCTTTACATTTGAATTTTGTAACCCCCTAAACCCCTAAAAATAATAGAGGGTCAGATATGTCAAAAAATATATCTTTCTGACCAGAGTACAATTCGTAAAAATATTTTTGTGACAAAATAAGCTAAATTCAAGTCTTTATTTACAAAACTTCTCTACCCGAAAAATAAAAAAAATCTCACAGACCAACTTTTTCATGTCACAATTCAAAAACCACATATAAGTTTTAACTTTAACTTGTAAGGTAAATTAGTAATACAATTATTTTACAACTTTAAATTGCACCATTACTGTCCAACACTAATGCTTTTGTCTGCATGCGAAATTTCGAAATTTTAACTTCATCGTAAGTTGGTCAAACTAAATTTTGTCCGTGTAAATGCTGCTTTTTACCCTTTTGGCCCCCACCAAGATGGCGGAGTTGGCTTCAGCTGCTGTATTGCTTGTTAGTGCCCATGGCCTATATCTAGGTTTTATACTTTACTAGCTGACCCGTACGGCGTTGCCCGTGGTGGTTGGTATTTTCAGTCTTTTTAACGTAATTGTATTCTTTTTAAGTGTTCAGTCAGTGAGTGTTATTTGGCTTTTATATATATAGATCTTAAATAATAAAATCACTATTGTCATAATAATAAAAGATCTGAAATTATGATTTTAGTAACTTTGATCCCCCCCCAAACCGCTCCTAAAATTTCGAAATTTTTCATACCCTTTCTTAGTGAGCACCTATGTCCCTAGAGGAAGCTACATACCAAATTTCATTCCAATCCGTTCGGTAGTTTTGAAGAAATCGTGATTTAATAACTCTTTGATCCCAAACCCCCCTAAAATTTCGAATTTTTTCAAACCCTTTCTTAGTAAGCACCTATGGCCCTAGAGGAAGCTACATACCAAATTTCATTCCAATCCGTTCGGTAGTTTTTGAGAAATCGTGATGAGTGAGTCAGTGAGTCAGTGGGTTTTGGCTTTTATATATATAGATAATCATTGCTGTCAATGCAGTAGCTTACTCGTGTTTATTCCTGTGGTGTTGTCTAACAAGGTTATCTTTCCTCGTGTTGTTTTGGTTTTAGTGTGTGAAAAAGATTTAGAGCTTGCATTAGGCATAAGAATCAGGCATGTTATACGAGCGCTGATAGCGTCAAGTTAGTGTAAAACATTTTGTCATTTTGAAGTACCGTACACAATAATCACTTTGTAATAATCGATAACCACTAGAACCAGGACAAATTAAATATTTCTGACCTTTCTGATCGCTGCGCTGCTAGTGTTAATAGCGCTCAGTATAACCGGGTTCAGCGTTGATAGCGCCGCGTCGTTAACACGTCAGACCATGGTGTTGGCGGCGCTTGGTATAACATGGCCCACGGTATTTTCATTTACCCAATAAAGCGATGTTGAAAATGTGGTCCTATCAGCGCTCGTATAACATGTATCTAATTATCTAAAGAAGGATGTCACCCAGAATGCTTATTGAAGAATGTCTGTATAAGGCCTAACTAAGCTTAGTCATTTTTAAAAAGTAAACTTTTTCTATAAATATAAGTGGAAATACAAATATTTCTGTGTTGTTATCAAAAGACAAATTTATATAAGTGAATACCACAATATAAAATTGGTGAGTACTTCATTTTCCCTGAGTTATTTATTTGGTAAGCTATTTCTAATTTTACATGCTTTTTTACATGTAGCATAAAATTATAAAAAAGGTTATTAAAAGTTTGATATGTGATTTAGAAAGACGATTTTTTTTACATACAAAAAAATATATTTAGAATGAAATGATATAACTTCCCGCACGTAAATTTGTCTTCCTTTTTTTTGTAAAGGCTCCCGAAAATCGTTTTTATATTATTTATTATTATTATTATTATTATTTAGGAGGTGTGGGTTAAATTTTTTTAAATAATTATAAAAACTTTTGAAGTGATAACTTCTATTGGCCCGTTGGGCACTTTCGACTTGGCTATGTTTTCGAAATCTCGCGTCACGCCAGATTTCTCGCGAGATCTTGTATCACGCCAGATTTCCCGCGAGATCTCGCGTCACGCCAGATTTCTCGCGAGATCTTGCATCACGCCAGATTTCCCGCGAGATCTCGCATCACGCCAGATTTCTCACGAGATCTCGCGTCACGCTTTTGTTTAGACACAAGTCAGATCGTGGAGAGGGAATATTATTAATACATTATTTACATTTATTAGCATAGCAATCAAATTAACACATAAGAATTAGTTAATATAATATAACAGCTGATTTCGCCCATCATCTGTAATTCTTAAACAAAACCCAGCGTAGATTATATTTTGGGGTTATGTTTACAACTTCAACCATTAAAATTTCTTGTGATGTTAATTTTCTTATATATTAGTTATACAACTAATGTAGGCTTCTATAACTATAAGTTATATGGGCTTCTACACGTTATAAGATTTGCTTTGGGGTTATAAACTGTATATAAAACTAACCTTTGATCATCAATATATTCGTTTATACAAATTTAAAGAAGGATACCTACTGTTTAACTTCGCAAACATTCGTACATCTTTGTATAACATATTTGATTATTAATTTCTTTACTGTAATATTAACAACTTCTAAATCATTTGATCTATCAATATGAAATAAAAGGTAACTAAAAGATAATATTTTTACCTTTCTTTAAATATATAATAACGGATATAAATAAACAATTTGAACAAATAGGCCTACAGTTTTATAATCCTTATAATTGTACACATTTACCGAGTTAAAAATCCCCGTAGTCATAGAAGTTATCACTTCCAACGTGTGGTCTTAAGCACACCCAGTTAATTTTTTCTATAAATGTAAGTGGAAATAAAAATATTTCTGTGTTGTTATCAAAAGACAAATTTATATAAGTGGATAGGCATGCATTGTTTTATAAACTATCATGTTTAGGAGTCTCAACAAAGATATTAAGAGTGCTTCAAAATGTATACAAAGAAACTGTGGCTGGGGTATGGTGCGGAACTGGTGTGTCAGATTGTTTTGAAACGAAAATGGGAGTAAGGCAGGGATGTTTACTGAGTCCATTATTGTTTTCACTTTTCTTGAATGACCTACATGAGGCATTGGGGGGAGGATGTTGTGTTGATGGAGTTTGTATTCGGGTGCTGCTTTATGCGGACGATATAGCTATTATGTCCTCATCGCCAGAAGGTCTTCAGGCTATGGCAGATAAATTAAACATGTATTGCAACATATGGAATTTAAGAGTAAACTTAATAAAATCGAAAGTGATGGTTTTTAGAAACGGTGGGAAATTGGCAGCTAATGAAAGGTGGACTTTTAATGAAAAACAGATTGAAATAGTAGCCCAAACTATGATATTTTATTCATTTATTTGGGCTAGTTGATCTTCTGTCGTATTTATAGACTGATTGAATTTTGGGCCAGTTGAACCTATCTCGTAAACAGCTATAGATTTTTAGGGCTTGACTTAACTCCGAATTTGTCTTACGAGAACCATCATAAGTCTAAGTTAGCAATGGCCAAAGCTAGTATAAACTGTGTCTGGTCTAAATTTATTGGGTGTAAACACGTTCCACTAACTGTAAAACTAACAAGTTTCCAAGCAGTTCAAAGAGCAACAGTAAGTTATGCAGCTCAAGTTTGGGGTTGTAGGGAATTTAATAGTGTTGAAAAAGTATTTAGGTTTGTTATAAAAAAGTAACTAGGTCTGCCTCTAAACACACCAAATTATGCAATTTATCTGGAGACGGGGATAGATAAGCTGTATTTGTATACATTGAAGCTTCATTTTAAGTATTTGTTTGGAGTGTTAGCTATGCCGGAAGACAGGTTGCCAAAAATTTTGGCAAAAAAAAAATAGTGAATTCTAACATTTCATGGTATAAAGAATGGAAGATTTTAGGGACCAAATATGAAGTGGGGATGGACAAGAATTTAGAAGTGTGGGGCAAAATTAACTGTAGTTTTAAAAATACTCTATTAAAATATTTACTGAAAAAAATCAGTTTGGAACAGCTTCTACTAGCAGCAAAAAATGGGAAATTCCATAAAATTTACTCCAGTTTAGATTTTAACCTAGGGCAAAAACACTATTTTAACTGTAGTAAAAATGAATATAAGTTGCAGGAAATAAAATGGGCATTTAAGTGTAGAGCCGAATTAATTCATTTAAACTTTAAACCGTGGGCTGAAGGGAGAAATTATCTTTGTTCGTTATGTAATATGGGAGTAAACGAAGACATCTACCATTTTGTGGCAGAATGTCCGATATTGGTGCAACATAGAAAATCTTATCTGGGTAAAGAAAGATTATCGATGTCAGAGTTCAAGGACTTTATGAATGGTAAGGATTGGGGAGTATTATGTAAATATCTTGAACAAGCATGGCATTATAGATGGGCATTGATAAAAGAATTTAACTTTTGATAATACTTTTAGGTTGCGATCGCTGATCTTTATTGTTATTAGGAATTTAATATCTGTACTCATTTCTGATCAAACTTGTATTTATGTGTGTATTGATAATTTTTTTTTGTCTAAGTAAGTGTAAATTTATGGTTCTGTGGCTATTATTAATAAATTATTGTTAGTTGTTGCCAACCTAGCAGACGGCTGAAAGCCACGCTAGACTGTATGTTAGAAGACGTTATAA
Organism: Philaenus spumarius; assembly: GCA_018207615.1. Classification (NCBI taxonomy): domain Eukaryota; kingdom Metazoa; phylum Arthropoda; class Insecta; order Hemiptera; family Aphrophoridae; genus Philaenus; species Philaenus spumarius. The sequence continues at coordinate 6,574 of JAGFPH010004603.1, read as the reverse complement.
TTTTGTAAAGTAAAGTAATAAAGCATATGTTATTATTATTATTATTATTATTATAAGTGAATACCACAATATAAAATTGGTGAGTATTTAATTTTTCCTGAGTTATTTATTTGGTAAGCTATATATCATTTTACATGTTTTTTTACGTGTAGCATAAAATTATAAAAAAGGTTATTAAAAGTTTGATATTTGATTTAGAAAGACGATTTTTTTACATACAAAAAATATATTTAGAATGAAATGATATAACTTACCGCGCGTAAATTTGTCTTCCTTTTTTTGTAAAGGCTCCCGAAAATCTTTTTTATATTATTTATTATTATTATTATTTAGGAGGTGTGGGTTAAATTTTTTAAATAATTATAAAAACTGTTTTATTGTGTAATACATTTTATTCCTAACATTTTAAGACCTCGCTTATAACAATAGCACACATATTAACAAAGTTATGAATTTTTTACCAAAACTCTGTGAAAAGCCTTTTAAGGCTCTGGTATTGTTCAACATTTTTGTGGTAGTGATGTGTTTGTACACATTTTGGAATTCCAATTTCTTGTTCCGGGGTTAAAAGGGTTAACTTTGTTGTAAATATATTTTTATTTTTCACCATTACCACTTGTGGGATTTGCAGTTTTTAAGGTTCACTTTGATGAGTAAGCAAGCTTTTTGGGTTTTGAGTTTTGGGTCAAATTTGTTTCATGTTTATTTATAGAAAACTAGCAGAAACCCGTGGCTTCGCACACGGAACAAAGATTCGCCGCATAGTAATAAAAATGTTTATTGTTTTAGGGGTCGTTATTACATTTTCACCCCTCAGCAGCACGCTATAAAATGCAAATATGATTTAAATAGTATATATGTATTGTAAGAAATAAATGTACCGATTTCCAGCTCTCTAGCTTAATGGGAAGTATAATAATTAATTTGTATTGTATTAGGAGTTGTTAAATTTAGCTGTACACTAAAATATACAAATATGGTTTACTTATTATATATATCTTGTAAGAAATAAATGTATAAAATTCCAGCTCTCTAGCTCAATGGGAAGTATAATAATTAATTTGTATTGTATTAGGGGTTGTTAAATTTAGCTGTACACTAAAATATACAAATATGGTTGACTTTTTATATATATATATTGTAAGAAATAAATGTACAAAATTCCAGCTCTCTAGCTTAATGGGAAGTATAATAATTTATTTGTATTGTATTAGGGGTTGTTAAATTTAACTGTACACTAAAATATACAAATATGGTTTACTTATTATATATATCTTGTAAGAAATAAATGTACAAAATTCCAGCTCTCTAGTCTTAATGGAAGTATAATAATAAATATTTATGGTTTTAGGGATTGTTTCAACCCTTAAATCTAAATGAATTCTAGCCCATGACTCATTCCAGGTCATGATCTATATGTGTGCCAAATTTCATTCAAATCCATCGAGTAGTTTTTACGTGACTGAGTAACACACACACAGATAGACACCATTAGATTTTTATATAATAGTATAGATAACAAGCAAAGTAGTTTTTTTTTATATATATATATAATCTTTCTTCATGCAAAAATCATAATTTGCTTTGATATACAGGCCCTATGCAATTTTTACATTCATATACTTTGTTTCATTCTGCTTCCTTACTATCCTTTAGATAGTTCCTTAAATTCCCACAGGAGTGCAGCAGAGCACTCGGACTTTATACGACGATCACCGTTTTGACCCAGTCCCCCCCTAAACTTTAACGTTACACTTACATCTTCGATCAAAACAATTGCTCAAAACCTTTGAGCGGGCCCATGTAGTATGTTTAAAATTTACCCTTTGATTGATTGTCATGTCCGTACGTTCGTGTGTCACAGCCCATTTTGCCACCTTTTATGATGGATTTTTTTGCTTTTAGTAAAACCAAATGCAAAACGGAAGAGAAATCATAGAAAACATTTTGGAACACCTCTGCTTTATGAAAAGTGCAAACTAAAAAAATCGTTTGCCCGTCCCATCGAGTTAAGAATTTTTAAAAAGGCTATTCGATTCCATCGAAAATTGTAATTTAATCTTTTTTCTGTTAATGATTTAATTGTGAGAAATCAGCCTCCAAAGTCAATGTTAGCCAGTGCCGGATCAACAATCTTTGGGGCTCTGAAGCAAGGCAAGCAACTGGGTCCCCTACGGCGGCCCCTTTCTACCTTTAATTTGCCTTCCCATTTCTAATCTCGTATTGATGTGCGTGGACGCAAAAATGTTTCGTATGATGTACTGTATTTATATGTGTGCGCCTTCGCGGAGGAAGAGTTTAAACAATGATAAGGCCTACAACTAATCTAGGATTCCTATAGTAAATAGCGAAACTAACGATTTCAGGAGAACGTTTGATAAGCGAACGTCCAAAGAAGAACTGTTACCTATATCGATCGTTTATTATATTAAACTTTTGGGTATTCTTGTCCTCACATAGGCCTCTGGCGGGTCCTCGAAAACTTCGGGGCTCTAATAAAGCGGCTGCTTTATTTGCTTTATGGTATCGTGGGCGCCTATACCAATGGGCAGAGGAGGGCCACGGCCCCCCTAGGCCCCAGGGAAAGGAAAATATGTATATTATTAATTAAAGTCAGGTATTTTTCTTTAAAGAGATTAGCACTAAAATATGTTTCAAATGTTATGTGCCGTTTGATTTTACATATAGGCCTACTTATTTTATTTTTTACAAGAGTTCAAGCACGAGCTGCAATGCACTGTGTATTGAAAATTCTCCCAATAAGGGGGTTGGCGTGCGAAGCACGCAATACATTGTGTATTGAAAATACTTCTAATACGGTGGTTGCCGTGCGAAGCACGCATTGCTCGGTGTATTGAAAATACTCCCAATACGGGGGTTGGCGTGCGAAGCACGCGATGCATTGTGTATTGAAAATACTTCTAATACGGTGGTTGGCGTGCGAAGCACGCATTGCTCGGTGTATTGAAACTACTCCCAATACGGGGGTTGGCGTGCGAAGCACGCAAATGCTCTGTGTATTGAAAATACTTCCAATATGGGGGTTGGCGTGCAATGCACTGTCTATTGAAAATACTCCAATATGGGGGTTGGCGTGCAATGCACTGTGCGTCGGCCGCTTCTCATAGTGTTCAGTGCGTCCTTCGCAGTGAACGTGTTAACTGTTAAGTCCCATACCTCGGTCTAGCCCCCCTCCCCCTAGAAAATATTATATGGGCGCGTAAGGTAACTCACAATTTTCATACCATATATTTATCTAAAAGTGTGCAATATCTTTTACCATTTAGTTTTATAGTAAAATTCACCTCAGAGTGAGGCGGAAGTTGAAGCCTACCGAGGGTCAGCACGGTCGACTGGTTTCCGCTCCACTTCTACCTGAATTTTAATTTTTCATAGTAGCGTTACGCAAACTTTTTTTATAACAAGAAAATATAAAAATAAATCACATAACGTTGTGTATCACGATCGTCTGTTTATTTTGATACCAAATATGAAGTAAATCGGTAAATGTTGAGTAATTAAATGGCATAGCTTTTAATGTAACTAAGAACTATTGAAGGTGTTTTTAATTACTCAACATTTACCGATTTACTTCAAATTTGGTATCAAAATAAACAGACGATCGTGATACACAACGTTATGTGATTTATTTTTATATTTTCTTGTTATAAAAAAAGTTTGCGTAACGCTACTATGAAAAATTAAAATTCAGGTAGAAGTGGAGCGGAAACCAGTCGACCGTGCTGACCCTCGGTAGGCTTCAACTTCCGCCTCACTCTGAGGTGAATTTTACTATAGATCCCCATTTTTAGTTTGAACTGGTAAATTAAGTTAAATGAGAACTAAGGCCTCACTGCCTTTGTACTATTTATCAATATAAAAAGTATGGCCTCTGTTGGTGGGAATAATTCGGATATTACAAATTATTTTAACAAAAGTTTAGGCACATAAATAATTTAAAAAACATTATAAGTAAATATTTGTTTGTTTGTTTAAAAAACGTCGTTTAAGCTATTTAGTATTGGTTCAATACTAACTAAGAATATGTTCAGATACGAAGGCGAATTGATAATGGGGTATTGAAGCTGTTAAAACTTTAATTTTATATTACGAAAAAGAAGAATGTTTGTGGAGCGTTCACACTAACTTGCGGTGCTATGCAAAAATCTTTAGAACAAAATTAACTACAATTGTTTTGCAGTCTGTGACAGTGGTGGGCTTCAGGGGGGGCCATGGGGGGACATGCCCCCCCCCCCCCGTGAACCCCGAGGTTGTTTTACGGAAAAGAAAATTACGTTTTACAATATTAAAACGTTTATACTGACATCCTTCTCAATGGATCGCAATGAAAACTTAAACCGAGTAAATGACATTTTTTAGTGAGAATACCTTAATAGTTGCTCTACCTTGAGTCAAGGTAGCGTAGAGCAAGTGCGTAATAATGTCTCAGGTTATGTTTGAATTCATAAATTTTTTTCATGAATTTTATTTTCCTGTCTCTTATATATTACTAGCTGCCCGATCCGGCTTTGCACGGATAGACAAATCAAAGTTAAATGTATATTAACAAAAAATATATATCGATAAATATATTACACTATATAATTAAAAAAAAACAGTAATACTTAGCCCAGACAGATTTACACACAAAGGTAGGTTATAATGACCTACCTGATTTGAGGAGATGCTGGGGGCATCAGCTCGGGTTTTGAGCTTTCTGCGTCATCTAAATACGTCACATGGTACAGTTATAGGTCGTACCACCCTAACTGCCCTGCAGGGTTTATGGCCACCCGTCCTCAATATGATGTAGTGCCATCTCGTCCAAGTGCTGTCGCGTTAAACATCCAATTTCCTAGAAAAGAGTGCCATCTCGTCCAGCTCAGTTTTACAGTTGAATAAACACACTAATTAGTGCCATCTCGTCCACGTGAAAACTTGACAAGGGTTGAGGAACGCAACGCAGGTAGCCCTCGCCTAGCACCCTCATCCCTCTCCCACCCCTTTGTTTACATGTGGATACTGCCAATTTAAACCTCATTTGTATGCTTGATCGGGAGGTGTAAACATCTGTAAGAATATGGAGTTTTCGACCACCATAAGAGGCCAACCTAGTCTTTTATATAACGGTTTCCGGTATACGAAGAAAAATGAAAAGAAGCGCGGAGAAATTGTGTGGCGGTGTGTAAATCGTACGAGTGTAAATCACATTGTATAATTAAAATATAAAAAAAAAACCTAAAAGGTTCGAACCTATAGTATGTAGTCACAGTATGTTTGCTTTTTACTTAACCTGGCCGATAACAATATGATTGTACTTTAAACACGTATGTACAACTTTGTAGTTGAGTTGGCTAAACTGTTCGTTTCTACGAAGTGTATAAATACTATAAGTTTTAGTACAATTTTCTGCCAATCCTAACGTAACACTTTCACTAAAGTTTGTCAACGCGTTTCGGAATTCCTCCATTATCGAGACCTATTTCAGTACTGGATTCATCAGAAAATTGTATTAAAACTTATTTCATGGATCCTAGCAGATATAATTTGTATAAATACTATATTTATAAAGAAAAAATTTAAGGTTTGTGTATTTATAGCAGTTTCGATTGACACGCTAAAGTAAACAAATACCTTGCTGTTTTACGCAAGGTATAGAAGACCGTTAATAAAAAATAATTAAACGTTCCAATAGTTTTTGTACACCTGTCACGTAAACAATAGCATAGGTTTTTGGACGAGACGGCACTAGTTGGCAGGTAGAGAATTAACATTAACGTTCATGGAATTT
>JAGFPH010004602.1:95935-108034 GCA_018207615.1 Philaenus spumarius | reverse complement strand
GGATTCCATTGATATTTATTATTTCCATTGAAAACGTAAACAACTAAAATATTGCTTCGGGAAATAAAAATAAAACGGAAACGAAATAAAAAGCTTTTGTGAGGTAACTAAAATGTGTTAAAGCTGTTTTTTACACTGATAAATTAACTAAAAAGACGTTTTTGTCACAAAATAAAACGTCATAAAACTCTTAGTAAATTGAAGCAAAAAGCCGGGTAGTTACAACTGAAGTAACTAAAACTGTAGTAGTAGTAGTCTATGTATTATAGAGAAATTCAAGCAATAGTAGTAAACCAAAAAGCCAAGACTTTGAAGAATAGCAGGAACGCAGTATGGTAACGTGACCAAACAGCACAGAGTGAGCAAAACTGATGCACCACAGTGCCTAATTGTGGTCATTGGGTAGGAAAGTGAAAGTGAGGAAGGGGCGGGAGGGGCAAGGTACAGTTATTTGTGCCAGTTGAAGGCTATATACATTTTAAGAAATCGTGATCAGTCTGTAGGCAACAAAATAAACAATCCAATTTACCAATATTTTATACACTTCAAAAAAATTTCGTAAGACTTATAACCGTAGAATATTTTGTTTAATTGAAATATCTATCTCATAAACAGTATATGTCAAAGTTAAATGTATATTTATAAAAAAAAATATATCAATAAATATATTATATTATGTATTTTTATGGGGATTTTTGTTAAATTTTACCCCCAAAACCTCCCAAAATTTTGAATTTTTTAAAACCATTTCTTAGCGAGCACCTATGGCCCTAGAGAAAGCTACATACAAAGTTTCATTAAAATACGTTTGGTAGTTTTGGATAAATCGTAATTTAGTAACTTTGATCCCCCAAACCCCCTAAGATTTAGATTTTTTTGAAAACCTTTCTTAGTAAGCACATATGGACCTAGAAGAAGCTACATACCAAATTTAATTCCAATCAGTTTGGTAGTTTTGGAGAAATAGTAATTTAGTAATTTGACCCCCCCCCCAAAAACCCCCTAAAATTTCAATTTTTTTTAAAACCTTTCTTAGTGAGCATCTATGGCCCTAGAGGAAGCTACATACCAAATTTCGTTCCAATCCGTTAGGTAGTTTTTGAGAAATCGTGATCAGTGAGTCAATTCATTTGGATTTTATATATATATAGATATTTTTATGTTTGATAGTTTGTTTGATGTATGTCTTTAAAAAAGGTGCCATATAAGCACATTTTTTAACGCACAAATCTAATTTTCTTTTGGACTTTTTCTAGTTAAAAATGTTATATTCACTTCAAAATTCCGTGTTTTAACTGAATTTCCGTGTTTTTTTTAATTTGTTTGTTAGCTGAATGAACTTCAAACAAGTGCAATTAATACGCAAATGTTTGAACTCATGCAGCTAATTTACTTTTGGAATTTTATTTAAATGAAACAAAGTGATTGTAATATTTCCTTAACAGTTCCACAAACTTATATATTGATATTGTATTTATTAGCTGAATAAACTTCAAACAGGTGCAACATAAGCTGTTTTAACACATAAAGTTAAATATTTTTGTATTATTAGCAAAATAAAAATACAAAATGTTGATATGCTCATAACACTTTTATACAACTAATATTTTGATGTTTGATAGTTTATAATATAATTTGTAATACTCACGTCTGCTCTCCTATTTTTGTTTTCTTGCACTACGGCCGTTTCGACTATTTATTCAGCCATGGTCACGTGCTTCGTTTCAGTAATACATAATTACTTCGTCATTTTAAAATACACACAAAAACACATCATTTACACACTTGACAAACACAAAAACACTGTAATAAATAAACATTGAACAATTTTAAAAAACGTATTAAAAACTTTCTGGCGTTCAGCTTGTGTATCCGGCTGTAGTTGCTAGCAAACCGGATAATTTGATAGTTTGTTTCATAAATGTATTTTAAACAGGTGCAATATAAGCATATTTAAAAACACATAAAGTTAACTTTCTTTTTGACGTTTTGCTAAATAAAACAATGTAATTGTATTACTAACTTAACAATTTCGTGTTTTAACGGAATTTTCGTGATTTTTTAAATGTGTTTGTTAGCTGAATGAACTTCAAACAAGTGCAGTATGAGCAAATGTTTAAACGCATGCAGCTAATTTACTTTTGCAATTTTCGCTAAATAAAACAATTCAATTGTTATATTCACTTACCAATTCTGTGTTTTAACTGAATTTCCGTCTTTTTTAAATGTGTTTGTTAGCTGAATGAACTTCACACAAGTGCAATATATGCAAATGTTTTAACGCATGCAGATAGTTTTCTTTTGGAATTTGATATTTAAATAAAACAAAGTGATTGTAATATTTCCCTACCAATTCCACAAACTTATATATTGATATTGTATTTATTAGCTGAATAAACTTCAAACCTGTGCAATATGAACAGATTATTTAACACATTTATCTAATTTTCTGTTGTAAGTTTATCTAAATAAAAAAGTAATATAAGTATTCACTCAACAATTCCGTACATCTAATATATTTGTAAAGTGTCTATTAGCTGAATAAAAGTGAACATGTACAATATGAGCAGATAATTAAGCAATGTAGCTAATTTACTTTTGGAATTTTAATTAAACAAAACATAGTGATGTATTATTTCTATAACAATTAAGTAAACTTATATATTGCTATTGAATTTTTTAGCTAAATAAAATTCAAGCAGGTGCAATATGAGTAGATGTTTTTACACAAAAAGTTAAATATTTTTTGTATTATAATCTAAATTAAAAAAATGTTCATATTCACATAACAATTTTATACAACTAATATGTTGATGTTTGATGTATGTATTTAAAACAGGTTCCATATAAGCATATTTTTTAACACACAAATTTAATTTTCTTTTCGACTTTTTTCGAAATAAAAATTGTATTGTAATATTTTCTTAAAAATGCTGTGTTTTAGCTGAATGAACTTCAAACAAGTGCAATATACGCAAATGTTTTAACGCATGCAGCTAATTTACTTTTGGAATTTTTGCTAAATAAAACCATGTAATTGTAATATTCATTTAACAATTCCGTGTTTTAACTGAATTTCCTTGTTTTTTAAATGTGTTTTTTAGCTAAATGAACTTCAGACAAGTGCAGTATGAGCAAATGCTTTAACGGATAAAGCTAATTTATTTTTGGATTAAAACAGGTGCCATATAAGCATATTTTTTAACACACAAATCTAATTTTCGTTTAGACTTTTTTCTAAATAAAAATGTTATTGTAGTATGCACTTAAAAATTCCGTGTTAAGTGCAATACACGCAAATGTTTTACGCATTCAGCTAATTTACTTTTGGAATTTTATTTAAATAAAACAAAGTTATTGTAATATTTCCGTAAAAATTCCACAAACCTATATTGATATTGTATTTATTAGCTGAATAAACTGCAAACAGGTGCAACATGAGCAGTTTTAACAAATAAAGATAAATATTTTTGTATTATTAGCAAAATAAAAATTAAAAATGTTGATATTCATATAACACTTTTATACAACTAATATTTTGTTGTTTGATAGTTTGATTAATGAATGTATTTCAAACAGGTGCAATATAAGCATATTTCTTAACACATAAAGCTAACTTTCTTTTGGAATTTTTGCTAAATAAAACCATGTAATAGTAATATTCATTTAACAATTCCGTGTTTTAATTGTATTTTCGTGTTTTTTAAATGTTTTTGTTAGCTGAATGAATTTTAAACAAGTGCAATATATGCAAATGTTTTAACGCATGCAGATAATTTTCTTTTGGAATTTGATATTTAAATAAAACAATGTGATTGTAATATTTCCCTACTAATTCCACAAACTTATATATTGATATTGTATTTATTAGCTGAATAAACTTCAAACAGGTTAAATATGAACAGATTATTTAACACATTTATCTAATTTTCGGTTGCAAGTTTATCTAAATGAAAAAGTAATATTAATATTCACTTAACAATTCCGTACATCTAATAGATTGGTAATGTGTCTGTTAGCTGAATAAAAGTGAACATGTACAATATGAGCAGATAATTTACAATGTAGCTAATTTAGTTTTGGAATTTTAATGAAACAAAACATAGTAATGTAATATTTCTATAACAATTCCGTAAACTTATATAATGAAATTGAATTTGTTAGCTAAATAAAATTCTAACAGGTGCAATATGAGTAGATGTTTTTACACAAAAAGCTAAAATATTTTGTATATTATAATCTAAATTAAAAAAAAAAATTCATATTCTCATAACAATTTTATACAACTAATATTTTGATGTTTGATGTATGTATTTAAAACAGGCCATATAAGCATATTTTTTAACACACAAATTTAATTTTCTAAATGTGTTTGTTAGTTGAATGAACTTCAAACAAAGTGATTATAATATTTCCCTACCAATTCCACAAACTTACATATTGATATTGTATTTATTAGCTGAATTAACTTCAAACAGGTGCAATATGAGCAGATGATTTAACAAATTTATCTAATTTTCTGTTGTAAGTTTATCGAAATAAAAAAGTTATATTAATAATCACTTTACAATTCCGTACATCTAATATATTGGTAATGTGTCTACTAGCTGAATAAAAGTGAGCATGTACAATATGAGCAGATAATTTAACAATGTAGCTAATTTACTTTTGGAATTTTAATTAATCAAAACTTAGTGATGTATTATTTCCATTAAAATTCCGTAAACTTATATAGTGATATTGAAATTGTTAGCTAAATAAAATTCAAACAGGTGCAATATGTGTAGATGTTTTTACACAAAAAGCTAAAATATATTTTGAACTATATTCTCTATTTTTAAAAATGTTCATAATCACATTACAATTTTATACAACTAATATTTTGATGTTTGATAGTTTGTTTGATGTATGTATTTAAAACAGGTTCCATATAAGCACATTTTTTAACACACAAATCTAATTTTCTTTTGGACTTTTTTATATAAAAATGTTAATGTAATATTCACATAAAATTCCGTGTTTTAACTGAATTTCCTTGTTTTTTAAAATGTGTTTCTTAGCTGAATGAACTTCAAACAAGTGCAATATACGCTTATGTTTGAACGCATGCAGCTAATTTACTTTTGGAATTTTATTTAAATAAAACAAAGTGATTGTAATATTTCCTAAACAATTCCACAAACTTATTTATTGATATTGTATTTATTAGCTGAATAAACTTCAAACAGGTGCGACATGAGATGTTTTAATACATAAAGGTAAATATTTTTGTATTATTAGCAAAATAAACATAAAAAATGTTGATATTCACATAACACTTTTATACAACTAATATTTTGATGTTTGATCGTTTGTTTCATGAATGTATTTTAAACAGTTGCAATATAAGCATATTTTATAACACATAAAGTTAACTTTCTTTTTGATTTTTTGCTAAAGAAAACAATGTAATTGTAATATTCACTTAACAATTCCGTGTTTTAACGGAATTTACGTGATTTTTTAAATGTTTTTGTTAACTGAATGAACTTCAAACAAGTGCAGTATGAGCAAATGTTTTAACGCATGCAGCTAATTTACTTTTGGAATTTACGCTAAATAAAAGAATGCAATTGTAATATTCCGTGTTACCAATACCGTGTTTTAACTGAATTACCGTGTTTTTTTTTAAAATGTGTTTGTTAGCTGGATGAACTTCAAACAAGTGCAATATACGCAAATGTTTTAACGCATGCAGCTAATTTCCTTTTGGAATTTGATATTTAAACAAAACATAGTGATGTATTATTTCCTTAACAATTTCGTAAACTTATATATTACTTATATTATTATTATATTTTGTGTAAGTATATTATAAGTATATTATATTATACTTATTATTATTATTATTATATATTACTTATATATTATATATTGAATTTTAAATTCAAATTTAGTTAAATATATAGAACCTCAGATTTTAGCAGTACTTACTTTTTTGTGTAATTTGAGCTTTAGTACTGGTACATTTCCAAATTGTTTAAAAAATTATGGAAAAATGAATGAAACGAATGTTGGTAACGTTTCTGGAGAAGAACAAATTTTTCATTAGGAATCAATATGGCTTCAGATCTGGTCTTAGCGCAGAGAAAGCACTTCAATATTTTGTTAATAACATTTATCAATCTCTGAATGTGGGATGGAAGGTTGCTGGCCTCTTTATTGATATTCAAAAAGCATTTGATACGGTGGACCATTCTATTCTGTTAGACAGATTGTGGTCTGCTGGCGTTAGAGGACTACCGAATAAATGGTTCAGTAGTTATCTGGGGGGAAAACCCCAAAGGGTAAGAGTAAATGTAGTTTTGTGAAGTAAGGGAGAGATAAAGTATGGTGTTTCTCAGTTATTTGTACTAGGAGCGATTCGTTTTATTATATATGTAAATGATTTATGTAATAGCAAATTGAATGGAGAAATTACAGCCTTTGCTGATGATACAGCATTCCTTTATAAAGCTAACTCAATAGATGTGCTTCTCAGCCAAATTACTGAGGATTTGGGACATTTACGACTTTGGTTTTCAAAATATGAGATGGTGGTAAGTGAAGCTAAAACTAATTATATTCTTTTTCATTTAAAAAAAGGCAAGGAATATGTGACAGGAAATGTATACCATCACATAATATGCAAAAATAAAGATTTAGATGGGTGTTTATGTCCGAAGATTAATCAATTGAATAATATTAGGTACTTGGGAATAATACTGGATGAAAGAATGAAATGGAATTATCACATAAACAAATTGCAACGTGAATTGATTTCAATTATTTGTAAAATATATTTTATTAGATCATTGTGCCCACCAGAATTAATGATACAAATTTATTTTGCTTTAGTGCAATCGCGATTGCAGTATGGTTTAATTTGTTGGGGAGGAGCATATTTGAGTACTATTACACCCATTATTAGTGCTCAAAACAAATAATAAGAGTTATGTTATTTAGGTCTAGAGCTGATTCTTCTCTGCCACTCTTTAGAGCAAAAGGCATACTGCCGTTGAGGTATGTTTTAAAGTATTAGTAGAGTTTTACAGGAAAAGTAGTTCTAGGCGAAATTGTGGAAGGAGGAAAATAGTATTTCAACTGTTAAAAACTAAATTAACAGCAGTTAAAAATTCATATTTGTATAAGGGGGAGAAAATATTTAACATGCTACAAAAGAGAAACAATATATCCCACTTTTCTAAATCTGTTAAATTATGGCTGAATTCAGTGGAAAATATTGAATTAGTTTTGAGGTGAGGGAGTGGGAACCAGTTGATGTTGTTCTGAAATATATGTTATGTATGTGTGAGTGTAGATTAGGTGGTGTTTATAAGTTTGTGTGTTTGTAGGTGTAAAATTCTGTTCTTTATCCAATTTTTGTTTTAAGTTAGTTTTATTATCAAGGCATCCTTTGCATTTGTATATATTTTAAATGATGATAACACTATGGCTGATCTCTTTCTTTCTTTTTCCTATAGTAATAAGATTAAAGAATTATGATGGTAAATCCTACTCAGGCACATGTGCTTAAGGATTACCTGTTCTTTACATAAATTTAATCTGAATGTAAAGAAAATCATTGTGTTTGTTCTTTTATCAAGTTAAGTGTAGTATGTGTTAATTTACCAGTCTTGTATTTTTATTCCATTTTATTATGCTTATAGCTCAACTGGATTGTTATTAATTAATTACTAATTAATTTACCTTGTTTGTGAGGTGATACTGCCGAACAATCCTTAATGTTTATGAAAAGTAGTCTATTACTACTTCATATGACGCGTTTCGACTATCATTCAGTCATTTTCAAATATACATAAAACACACAATAAAACACTTAAACAACACAAAACGAGTTCACATTTAAAATATACGGGCGACGCGCGTTGCCGGTAACCGTTCACGAAGCACTAGGTTAAAGCACTCGATCGTCAATAATTAAAAGTCACCAGATCAGGGTCTCCGTTATTGAGTGGGGGTATGTACACAATATATACATCGTTAGTCACAGGAAAGGTTTCTATTTTGGCAATCAAATCAATTGGCGTTTTACATTATGGCCAGCGTTTTACATTATGTGGAATTGCAAGCCTTACTTCTTGACATAGATAATTTTGCATTACCCTACATGCTCCGTAAGAAGGAGTCAATTGATAAGAAACTTAACTATCTTTTTGCCCGCAAACAACAGCAGTCGAAGAAATATAAATCTAGCCATGTATTCCATCCCCGTATCGTAAACTGTACAAACATAGTATTCAACGATAAGGAAACGGCCTTATTAAATAAAGGTTTAAAACATAGTATAGGTCCAGTAAAAGATAACCGTAAACAAGATCTTATTAGGCTTGAGGCCGCTATACAATGTTTACCTACAGATAGACAGAACATTATACGATGTTTAATCAGTGACAAAGCACAATCCACTGTAAATAAACCTATCATTGACCGTACTTCAAAGACCGATTATTTTTCTGCTAAGAATATTCAGAATAAATTGATAGAAAACAATGCCTTAGTCACAAAGGCAGACAAGGGAAACGCCTTGATAGTCATGCATAACGATGATTACGTTAATAAGACTTTATTTTTTATTAATAACAATAAAATCGATGAAGTAAACAATGACCCCACAAAGACATTTAATGATAATGTAAAGTCAGCAATTAATAAGAGCAGCCACCTACTGTCAGAACCACAGAAAAGATTCGCCAAAATGATTAAACCCGCCTCAATGATTCCACACCTCAAAAGTTTACCTAAAATACATAAAGTGAATTACCCTATAAGACCTCTCGTGAACTTTAGAAATGCGCCATCTTACAGAATATCAAGAACCTTGGACAAAATAATAAGAAAATATAACACCTTCAAAAATACATTTAGCGTTAAGAATAACTTGGACCTCATCAATAAAATAAAAAATGTCACCATCCCTGACCGAGCTACATTAGTTTCGTTCGACATTGTGAACTTATACACCAACGTTCCGGTCATCGAAGCAGTGTCAATATTGGAGAAGAATTTACGCTTAAATAATAAGTTAAAAAACGAATCAATAGGCGAATTGATCAACTTACTGAACGTTTGCTTGGCACAGAACTATTTCACGTTTAATAATAAATTTTTTGTCCAAAGACAAGGATTAGCCATGATTTCTCCGTTGTCTAGCATTATGGCTGAAATATTTTTGAATCACATTGAAACCACCTATATTATGTCCGACCATAACAACCACCACAAGAAAATAATTTATTATTTTAGATATGTGGATGACATCATTTGCTTATACAACGGTAATCCACGACAAACCGATTTGTTGTTGAACTTCCTTAATAAAGTTCACCCCAACCTTAAATTCACCAGCGAAATAGAACACGAACAGAAACTGAACTTCTTAGACATATCCATCACCAAGTCTGAACATAAACATATGTTTAAAATTTATAGAAAACCCACGCAGACTGACCACACCATTCACGCATCTTCCAACCACCCCATATCGCATAAGTTAGCAGCGTACAATAGTTTAGTGCACAGATTATTAAGCATCCCCATGAACTCAGAAGATTTCCAGCAGGAGATCAACACTATAAAATATATTGCCGCTTCCAATGATTACAGCACTTCAATCATTGACAACATAATGAGAAAGCAAATAAAAAAGAGAAAAGTTAACAGAGCCACATACCCCAAACCTAAATTCATTGGCGTTGATTTCAATAAAGCCCTAGAACATACTGCGCACAACATCTTCCGCAAACAAGGTTACCACCTGGTTTATAGGACCTATAATAGTTTAGAAAAAGTTTTAAAACCACCAAAAACAAGAGATCCGGACCATTTCAACAGCAGTAGGGTATATCAATTAACATGCAACGAGTGCCCAAAAACGTACATAGGCCAAACTGGACGCACGTTTAAAACCCGCTTCAGAGAGCACGTTCCGTCCTCCAAGCGATCCGCCACCTACAAGACAGACTCCAAATACACCGAACATTTGATTGACACAAACCATAGTTACACAGATATTGACACAAATTTAAAAATATTACACCGATGTAACAAAGGCCCATTAATGAATGCATTGGAGGAATTCCACATTTATAAGTGCAAAAACATAATCCCGACCATTTACTGAACAATAAATTACAATTTCAATCCCATACCATTTTTGATTTGATTGCCAAAATAGAAACCATTCCTGTGACTAACGATGTATAGATACTGTACATATCCCCACTCAATAACGGAGACCCTGATCTGGTGACTTTTAATTATTGACGATAGAGTGCTTTAACCTAGTGCTTCGTGAACGGTTACCGGCAACGCGCGTCGCCCGTATATTTTAAATGTGAACTCGTTTTGTGTTGTTTAAGTGTTTTATTGTGTGTTTTATGTATATATGAAAATTACTGAATGATAGTCGAAACGCGTCCTATGAAGTAGTAATAGACTACTTTTCATAAACATTAAGGATTGTTCGGCAGTATCACCTCACAAACAAGGTAAATTAATTAGTATTTTTATTGTATTATTATTGCATTCAAAATTATTATTATTTTGTATTTTGGTAGTGAAGAAATAAATATTATTATTATTATATTGATATTGAATTTGTTAGCTAAATAAACTTAAAAACAGGTGCAATATGAGTAGATGTTTTAACACAAAAAGCTAAAATATTTTTTGTATTATAATCTAAATAAAAACAAATGTTCATATTCACATAACAATTTTATACAACTAATATTTTGATGTTTGATAGTTTGTTTGACGTATGTATTTAAAACAGCATATTTTTAATAAATACAGTTAATAAATAAGCATATTTTTTAACACACAAATCTAATTTTCTTTTGGACATTTTTATAAATAAAAATGTAATGGTAATATTCACTTAACAATTCCGTGTTTTAACTGAATTTCCGTGTTTTTTTAAATGTGTTTGTTAGATGAATGAACTTCAAACAAGTGCAATATATGCAAATGTTTTAACGCATGCAGCTAATTAACTTTTGGAATTTTTGCTAAATAAAACAATGTAATAATATTCATTTAACAATTCCATGTTTTAACTGAATTTCCTTGTTTTGTAAATGTGTTATTTAGCTGAATGAACTTCAAACAAGTGCAGTATGAGCAAATGCTTTAACGCATGAAGCTAATTTACTTTTGGAATTTTATTTAAATAAAACAAAGTTATTGTAATATTTCCCTAACATTTCCACAAACCTATGTATTGATATTGAATTTATTAGCTGAATAAACTTCAAACAGATGCAACATGAGCAGATGTTTTAACACATAAAGGTAAATATTTTTGTATTATTTGCAAAATTAAAATAAAAAAAATTATATTCTACAACGGTACACGCTTACGCTTTTGCAAAGTATCAACGGCCCTTCTGCGGGTACGCCAATCTCTACAACGCTTAAGATATATCGCCGGTGAGGTGACTCTGTTTTTTGAAATCTAGCTCACTTTGCAACGATAATCTTACAACTGTACACTTTTGTATCGCCCTGTAGGGTGTCAGTCTTTTTCGACCTATACGACACACCTCAGCGAACGTGTACTGTGTAGGATAAGTTAAAATCACCCACTGGAAGTACAGGCTATCCTCTTTCTTTAAAGGGCCTGGGTGATTTAACTGTTTGTCTAATATTATTCTGAATATTTTGACTAAAAAACTACAAATTATTACACTTCCAGTAATCTTAATAAAACTCAGCTTTGAGCACAAGCAAAAATAGAATTTACTATCTGTATTCCTCGAGGAAGTGAATACAGTGGAACTGACCTTGTAAATAATTTTATTTGTGCCTTGGATAATTATATAACGTAACACCTTGATAATATTTCTAACACTAGGAAATATAACAATGGAATATTCAACAATAGGTAAGTGAACGTTAGAAACTTTTTTATACTGTAAAATAATAATCATCCATTTATTAATCTTAAAAAACACAACTCAAAAATAATACTTTTGGATATCTCTTTTCCAATTTATACAATTTGCAACAAAAGCTATTTTCTTTAACTCTTGCTTAATCTAATAAGGTAGAACAAAT
>JAGFPH010004602.1:65790-87585 GCA_018207615.1 Philaenus spumarius | reverse complement strand
AATAAATTCAAAGTTTTTATTTTGCAGAACAGAATTAATTTGATTTTATGTTACCTGTCTTGCACATCCAATAGTGTATCCCATGTATTCAGATATTAGAACTTGGTTAAATTATAAGTTAAACGAAAGCACAGATAATTTACGTTACAAGGTTAGTTCCAGTGTACTTACAACTCTGAGGTTTACAGAAAGTAAAAAAGAGTCAGTTTAATTGAGCTAGTGTGTAAAATTACTGGGAGTTAAATAAAATTTTTTTTGGTCAAAATATTTAGTAAATTAAATATTTGGCAACAAGTTGCTTCATCTAGGCGAACAGAAAAGCCATTGTCTCCCAGTAGGTGATAGTAATTTATTTTGCAACAGAGCTTGGCGTTCCCAACAAAGTAGTGGAACGTTTCTAGAGAAACAAGCTTTTCGTTGTAAAATATATACAGAGAAATATAACTACACTCTGTAGCGGTTATTGTGTTTACAATAATCAAAAATCTCAATTTGAGGACAGCTGACTAAACAGCTGACAACATTTGTGTATTGCTTATTCAGTTCATTGAGGTTGATTGTTTTGTGCTGTATTTATGATGGATGAGTATTTGAGTGATAGTAGTATTGATCGGGAACTTGTAATCCACAGTGCAAGTGATGAGGAAATTGATCGTTACGTAAGTGAAATTGAAGAAGGTGTTGCGAATTTAGAAGACAGAACGAAGAGGAGACCAAGTAGGTGATATTGAGGTTAGGTTGGGTGATTTAGAATTTGAAGATGGTCCAAGTGGAAATGAACTAACAAATACTACTGCCTCGGATGAAAATCATGAAGTGGAAACTTTTGTATCTGTGAGTAATACTAAACAAAAGATTTACCTTAGTAAACCACCTAAACGTCATCGACAACCACGTGCTAATATAGTTACTACTCCGAAAGGTCTTCTTGGGCCTGGTAAACTACAATAGCTTAAGCCCATTGAAGGTTTTTTAAAGTTTTTTAACAATGAAGTTGTTATTAAAATCGTAACTGAGACAAATAAAGAGCTTACAGCACATAATGTCTTACAGTGGATACTGAAGTATTAGCCTATATAGGCCTATTGATATTGATGGGTGTAAACAATGATCAAAGTCTTAGCATACATGAGTTATGGTCTAAAATATTAGGAAGAAGTGTTTATTTTGTTACAATGAGTCGTCCAAGGTTTGTAGAACTTCATAAATATGTTAGGTTTGATGATAAACCAACTAGGCAGGAAATGAGACAACTAGATAAGTTTGCCCCGATTAGGGAAATTTTTGACAGCTTCAATGAAATGTTTCTTACTTTCTATAGACCTGTGCCCCATTTAGTTATAGATGAGATGTTATCATTGTTTAGAAGACGTTGTCCATTTAAAGTTTTTAAGAAAGAAAAACCTGGTAAATACGGAATACTAATAAGAATGATTGCAGATGCAGAGGATCGCTACGTACTAAGAATGGCGGTGTATGCCGGCAAATTTAATAATATTTCAACAAGTGAAAGGGGTCCTACAGCTATTGTCCTTCAATTGGCAAGTCCTTTTTCCAACATAGGAAGAAACATAACAACAGACCGTTTCTATACTTCTGTAGATTTGGCAAATAAATTATGGACAGACCATAACCTCACTCTTGTTGGAACAATTCAGACCAACAGAAAATGTATACCAAACGAGTTAAAACAACCCATTTAATAGGGATTTTTTATTCAAACATGTTCGTAATTTCTGCACCTAAGCCTGACGAGGCACCAATCACACTTGTTTCTTATGTTGCACGCGGTTAACTAACACGAGTTGTACTGTTTTTATCAACTCAGCATAATGATGCTACTGTAAATGACACACCAAAAAGGAAAAGTGAAATAAATCTCTATTACAATGGTACAAAGGGTGATGTAGATACCATAGATAAGATGGTAGGAGCAACAACCACAAAAAGACCTACAAGAAGATGGCCTCAATCAATGTTTTTTACTCTAATTGATATTGCTGATGTGAATGCCTACACTCTTTTTACAATGACTGGAATGTTACCAAATCCAATAAGAATGTTATCAATGTTTCTACAAGAACTTGGATTACAATTGATAAAACCACATGTTGAAAAGCGCTCTGAAAATGTTTATGGAATTCCAGTCCACATTTAACTTGCAATAGAAGGATTATTGGGCAAGTCCGTAAGAAATACAAAGGCTGACACCAGACCTAGCAGACCAGTTACACCGCAAGACATATCTAAAGGAATATGTCACATTTGCATTATAGATTCTCGATCAAGCCACAAACAAACAAATAAACTATCTAAGACTATCTATAAACTATAGATAAGTTTAGATAATAAACTATCTAAATAAAGTGTTCAAAATGCAAGAAATGTGTATGTGGTAAGCATAGTGAGAAAACAAATATTTGCGGAAAATGTATTGAAAGTGATAGTGATTAGCTGATAAAAACTAGAAAATAAATTTGATTTTTAAAGTTTTTGTATTGTGTTTGTTTGTTTGTGTATTCTTGTAAGCAAGAAATAGGTTTTACTTGTAAAATGTGTTGTGGTTAGGGTAAGGTTGCATGTGGTAATTTTGTGCCACACCTTGGGCAATGACGGAACTGCCCACACCTTGGGCGTTCTAGGGTTTTAAAGAACTATGTTAACAAAAGAAAGACATATTTTTAGTGTTTAATTACTGTAAGTCTCTTGAACACATAATTGGGAATATCGTCCTTAAACATGGCTACATGGTCGCATATAAAACCAGAAATAACTTGCAGGGATAGGTAAACAATAGAAGAAAATAAAAAAAAGTTTGAAAGCACAGGAGCATACCAGTTGTCATGTAGCGATTGTCCAAACATATACAGAGTGATACAAAAGTCTGGCCACCCCTTAATATCAACTCCGTACTTTCAAGAACCTATTCAATTAAAAAAAAATGTTATTATAATTTCAAAAATAAATATTCGTCATCTTGGATCCGCCCATATTAAATGTAACTTTGTTATTTTTAAATAGCAAGGTGATCATGTTGTACATCATTTCGATGTAGAATTTCAAGAGAAAACCAACGATGTAATTTGCACATTCATATCTGTAACTGATTAAAAATAGCGTGTTTTCCTATTTTACCCTATTTTGCTGTAATATATATTTTTTTATATTAATTATTATTATTTTTTTGGATTCAGAATTAAATAAGCTTTAAAATAATATGCCACACAACGATATTTGGGAGTATTTGGTTGAACCACTCGAAATCAATTTAAAAAAATTAAAATGGCTGTAACTCAAAAATTTTAAATGGCAAGGTATAGTTGCCTCAAAACGTAGAGAGACACCTCCTCAGGTAGAACGGACCTTCCTAATCTCCTGTTGACAAACAATGCCTTTGTTAGAAGCGGCCACCCGGGACTGTCGGCATCATCCTGCTTTTCCAAGAAATTCTATCACACTATAATTTGCAAACAGTTGATACATTAGGCCTACATTATCGAGTGGCTGTTAATTTTTTTCGTCTTGCTTGGACGAATAAAAACAATTTGAATCACAGTTCTACTGACATAACAGCGCCCGTGATGTGATGATGAAAGCTAAGCGACAACTGTTATTTCGGTAACGGTACGTCTTAGAACTGTGATTCAAATGTTTTTTCATTCGTCTAAGTAAGACGAAGAAAATGAGCCTTCATTCCATAATGTATGGCTAATGTATCAATTGATTGCAAATCATAGTGTGACACAGAATTTCTTGGAATAGCAGGCTGATGCCGGTAGTCCCGGATACCCGCTTCTAACAAAGGCATTGTTTGTCAATAGGTGATTAGGACGGTCCGTTCTACCCATCGATGTATAAACACACTGGATCGCTGGCTGCGTGCATTGAATACGGTCCGGCTGGCCTAGCCGCTTCCCCCACCACTGGAGGGACAGCAACAACACGTGAAGCATTCAAAGTTAATGCAACGCTCACAAATGTTTTAATTTATTTTGCTCAGCTTCAACAACGGCACCAAACATTATTTATAAAATAATCATTTTAATTTCTAAACAATATTTAATTGTTATACAGTATGTAACACTTATTTTTATAGTAAACTAGTGGACCCAGCAATGCTTCGCTATTGCTTGATTTAATTTAAAAGTTAGTAAAGTTATTCCATTGACTTAAGTGATCGAATTGCAAAATGATTTTTATGCCACAAGAATATACTACACAAATTTAGATCTATAGTTTGTAAACCTTTATCGATAATACAGTAAACCTTTTGTTTGTTTTTACCTAATCTAAAAAAACTGATAGTTGTGATAAATTGTACAAAACCTGATTCTAAATTAGCCCAATTGGTTGGAAATAAACGTGTTTTGGTTCATTGTAGGCCTAACCTAAAATTATGTTCAGTTTTTGATGCAAATCAGTTGTTTTATATATAATATGTAACAACCAATGTTTGAATTGAATTAAAATATAGTAAGCAATTTTAGTTGATTTTTGTTTTTATTTTAAGTTGGTCAATTTAAACTAAAAAGCTGTTGGTTTTGAAAAAATAATAAACTGATTACAAATTTGCTAGTAAAGTTGCTATGGTAATGAATGTAAACAAACATGTGTTACTAAGCATTTTATACGAACAGCTGGTTTTGTGCGCTATGGTCTTGAGTCCATACAAAAGAGGCTGTTTAGTTTTTTTCTAAATTTGAAACTTTTTCGGAAAACTTTTCAAATTTGTCTTTATATGATAATCTAGTTCGGACTATTATGAACATTTTAAAATAAAAAAATAGCCAAATTGGTCCAGCCGTTCTCAAGTGATGCGCTTACAAAGGAACAGCAATTAATTCATTTTTATTATAAAGATTAACAGTTTGTGTTGAAACTATTATTATTGTTGTTGGATAAGGATAAGGAAAAGTTTAGGGGAAAATAAACTGAACCAAAACCATAATGAAAAACATGATCTGTATTAGCATTTTAAACTGCATTTAATTTACATAAAAGTATACCTAGGTATACATTACACTTTAAACATTGTTAAATAAAACAAGTTTAGTAAGTTTTTGACGCACTCCAAGCTTTGTAAATGTAGCTCGCGATGTTTTGAAATGTTACAAAATTCCGTTAAAATGTATAATAATTTTATTTACTACTAGGAACTCGACCTCTGATCGCTTCGCTCGCCAAACCCTGCGGTGACATATGGTAATGCCAATGCAAACTACAAAATCTCTAATTATGTTCATAATTTTAACATTTTTCCATTTTTCATCCCTTAAATAAAATAAAAATGGCGGCCGGACCGGTTCTCTCAGTGTAAGCTTTTTTCCAAAGCCAGTTTGTGTCTTAACTGTAAGTCGAATTTAAAAACTAATATTTTGCGGGTAGCAAATTAGATTTTCAACAAAATAGTATTCTTGATTTTTTCCGTATCTCAAACCATAAGCTCACAAAATGACCGTAAACTTCAAATTTGTAAAAAAATCGTCCATTTTTTGTATTTCAACCATTTAGTCAACACGTTTATTCTAAACTCATTCAAAAGTGTACCATAGCTTTTTTGTAGATAAAGGTTTAAAGAATTCATATATGCCAGTTTTGCAAGTAAACAAAATGATTGAAGTAAAATTAACAAAGTTATTAGCTCAAGGAACAAGCATCCTATTACTTTAAATGAGCAATTCTTGTATCTATCTTTGTTTGTATCTGTCGTGGATCTCGAAAACGGCTGTAACGAATTCAAAGAAATTTTGTATTTAGGTGTAGTATTGATTTTTAAGTACACCCATATAGTTGTATTTCGTGTAAAAACGCAATTTTTTTAGAAAATATATTTTAAAAGTTGAAAAATTTTAACATAGGGTCTTATGGGTTGCCATGTTGGTTACAAAATTACAACGAAATAGTAAATAAAGCAATCAAAACAGCTGTTTATAAACAAGCCATGAGATTGAGTATTATCCTAAATCAGCTGTTCATTGGATAGTTATTAATTACTATTAAAAACAATCTAATTTATACTGTTTTAGCACGTTAGAATTAGAATAAATTGTTCTGATTTAACAATTTATTTTATAAAAAAAAGTAAACTTGGCAAAAATGGATAAATTCTAATAGTCAATTTTGTAATATAGGCCTGGCTCATTTCTGAAACATAGTATTGAGGTTATGTTTACTACTGTATATTTAGTCCTGGTTTCAAAACATTAGTTGACAGAAGATAGTAGAACTAGGACTAAAATCGTAATGAAAGTTTCTCATGTTTCTAAAGCATGTATTTGAGGTTATAATTAATCTTGTAATTACCGATAATATATTTAAGCCTGGTTTCATAATTTTACAAACCAATGTACAAACGAGCCAAAGATTAACGAGATTCATTAGCGAATTTTCCAACTGCGAGCGAAGCGAAGCGTCCAGGGGCAGAGCCCCTAGTGTTTAGTAACGAAAGGAAAAAGTTCAACTTTAGGCCTATATAAAAAGTAGTAAACATTTTTTGTAATTTTTTTCATAAATGTAAAAAAGTTTCGTAATTTAGTTCTAAAATAGAACTGTATAAAAGTATTGATCAATCTCAAATTTCTTATTTTGAAAACACCAGTTTTTATGTTCCTACTACAAGACTGCTAACAAAACTAGGCCTGTTTTGAATAGTAATTTAGGAATACTATTTCCTCTGCCCAAAAATGACATATTATTATAAAAAAGTGTAGAGGATAAATCAAAGAATTGAACTGTATATAACAACAACAACGCGTATCACTGTCCATCTATCACGCTGCCCACCGCGGGTCTATCCCGCCAGTGGAGGGGGAAGCTCCACGCCGGCCGGCTCGTTTCTCGAACATTTCAGACTACTCAGCGCGCAATCCAGTGTGTTTATACATCGATGGTTCTACCTGACGGGGTGTCTCTCTACGTCATGTGGCATTTCGTTTTAAAGGTCTATTTAAAATGAACAAATAGTAGCCACTCGCCACACTACTGTACCTCACTATCACGTCCTCATGGTATGCTTTACTTTTTTATTTGTCCATATTTACACAACTGTCGCATATAGCGTGCTTTATGAAGTTAGAGCACATTAAGGTGATAGAATCCGTACAATGCACAGAACTACAGATATAGGAATTATATATATAAGTAGGATACAATACATAGGAGTTTATTGATTCCTTTGAAGCATTTTGTAGTACATATAATAATTAATGATCTCTTTCCTTTGAGACTGTTAACGTATTGTTGGGCTAAATATGCATCTTTATGGATGTATAAAAATAATATTAATAGTCTCACAAAAGAAATAAGTCAAGCACTGGTCGGTTGAATGTTAGTTAAAAAACCCTTCGAAGGTCGTCAACCTCTTTAACCATCTCGAGGGCACTCTTTCTCTTAGAAAAAGAAGCTTCCATGGGCTTAGACCAGGATAGACCTTGGTACGGAAAACACCTTTTTTGTTCTCTAAATGTCTTCAATTTATGTCGAATTTTGAATTAATAACTTCTATTGCCCCTTGGCCACTTTCGCTTGACTATGTTTCTGAAATCTCGCGTCACGCAAACTTTTTGTGTAGACACAAGTCAGAGCGTGAAGAGGGAATAGGCGATACATAGTATATATAGACAGGTAAGCGCGTGGAGAGGGAATAGACGATACATAGGATATAATAATACGTTATTATAATTATTATAATATTATTATATTATAATAAGTTGCGAAAAATAGTTACCATTATAATGTAAGCATTATTTATTTAGTGACTAATGATTTTGAGTGAGGTATTAGCGTATGCACTCTACATATAGAATTCTAAGAAAAATTCAAGATGTCAGGGATAATTATAATAATTATTATTATAAAATTATTATATTTGTGCGTTTAAAGTTTTGTAAAGAAGGTTGATTTTTGTCTAACTGAAGTAAGTTTAGACAAAATTTTATATTTTGTACATTTTGACAAAGTAATATTTTACATTGTTTTATTTTACTGTAACTTATTATTACTCAATTAAATATTAAATTTAGCTTCATATTACAAAAATGGAGGTCATACGCGTTAATGGAGAATCTATTCCTCACAGAGTAGTTTCTTCTAGGCCTGATGGCCAATGCTTATTCTACTCTTTGGCTTTAATTGTACATGACAGGATTCACTGGGGTTTGAGGTGAGGACCAGAGTTGTTCGTCATGTTTCAAACAATTGGCGCAGGTTCAAACCATATACTTTAAAAGTATGAGGAGATATTTATTCAACAAAAAAATAATATATCGCGGATATGAGCAAACCGGTAACTTTTGGAACCTCCTATGGAATTCAAGCAGCATCCGAAATATTTTTTATGAATTTAAGCTGTACAGAGATGGTTATTTGTTGTGGGAGAGTTTAAGCGAACCGATTGAGGGAGTAGGGAGACTAGGGTTTACTGGGGAACTGACGAGAGGCCACTTTGATGTTCTCATTCCTCTCACACCTTCTTTACCTGACAACTCAATGGATATTAGTGTGGAGGAAATACAGTCAGCTTCCCAATCCCAGGTTTCCGACAATGGTCTCCAAATTTCTCAACTTCCAACCCTATGAGAACAGTGTACATCATCATCTGATGCAGTTCGGTCGCATCCAGAACAAATACCAAAAAACGAGGGGAAAAAAGACGAAAGCGTTGTTCTAATACTAATCGCGTAAAATCTCATAGGCAGCGGTAAAAAAAAAAACACTAACTCAAAATATTTTACACAGAATCAGCTAAAATACTTGTAACATTTGCTGTAGGTAACCATATTATTGCAATAGCGAATATTGTCCTGTAGTTTGTATATGTAGACAAGTAAACGCGTGGAGAGGGAATAGACCATACAAATAATTTATTATATTATAATACGTTATTATAGTATTATAATTATTACATTATAATTATTATTATAATAATTATCCCTTACATATTGAATTATTCTTATTGTTATTATATAGAGTGCATACACTTTGTCTCGCTCAAAATCATTAGTCACTAAATAAATACAGCTTACATTATATTTTTCGCATACTTCTCATAATTACAATATTATTACATATATTGACTTACATATTACATATTTGACAATATATTGACTTGTGTAATTTGTTGACCTTTATTCTCCTCTAATATTAATACTGATCAAAATAAAAATCGGTCATAGAAGTTATCACTTCCAACGTGTGGTCTTAAGCACAGCCAATGTTTTTTTTTATACTTATCTTAATATTTTAGTGATAAATGCCATATTAAATACATGTATAAATATACAAATATTGTAGTACAGTACCATAATTTTATATATATTACACTAGTGGGCTGCACCCCATGCTTGCTTCGCTCACCTACCCCATCGGCGAAGCAGATGCAAACATATTACTGTATACTATGATATTTTCAAGGAAATGACGACTGAATATGATACAGATTTTTTATTTTTATATGGGAGAGAGGCAATTTTCAATTTATAAAATATGACCATTGACCAAGATGTAATGCGGTAAAGCAGTATTTCAAACTGGTCAAATAGGCCTAGTAAAGAATAAAGTTGGCATTAGTTTAATGGGATAGGTGTTTGAATTATTATGATACAGTAAGCCTTTTCGTTGTTTGTGTTTGCTATTACCTAACCTAAAACACATGTTGGTTGTGAAGAATAATTACCTGATTATAAATTTTGTTGCTATGTTAATAAATCTAAATGCTTTCAAGAAACGTGTATTGGTTCGTTAAAGACCTAAAATTGTGTTAATCCTGTGATCAAAATCAGCTGTTTTATTTAACGTAATATGTAACAGCAGATGTTTGAATTATAATACAGTAAGCCTTTTTCATTGAGTTTATTCCAATGAAATACATTAAATTTGAAGGTAGAATTAAATACAACAGGGAAATTTTTTAAAAACAATGTTATTAAATATTTTTAAGAATCAAATATACTGGTATCTACATTTTTATAAGATAGAATTTATTTTCAAAAACACTGCTATATTATATATATTTATTATTAATACAATTTAATGTTGCTTGACTAAGGTTTACTTTTTCAATCAAGGTTTAAACTCATGATTAACTTAAATTTGGTTAACACTCTTATTTAAAACAAAATTGCATGTGTTATACACAATACACAAGTTTAAACAGCTGTCAACCTATAGTTTCAACCGGAGTGCAGCCGTGGTCTGGGTGCCGAGTTACGTCAGTGGGTGCGGCTTGCCACTGAGCATCATTTAGGTGAATATTACCGTTGTCTAGTATCCAAGTACAATATGCGTAACTAATATGACGAAGGGAAACCGGAGAAGAAACTTGATAATGGCCGAAACGACTGTCGTTTTGAACGTGCGGAAAGAAACAGAATTAGACGGTAAGTTTTATATATAATATTTAATGAGTAATTCAAGATAGAACATGTGACTTACCATAAAAGTACCCACACTGCATGACGTCACGGGCTTGGTAGAGTGGGAGGTTGCTTTTTCGATAAGATTTACCAACGCAGATTTTATACACAATGCGCACCCTACATATTGTACCAGTCTATGATAATTTAAATTTTTGAAGTCGTGCTAGGCCCTAAAGACTGGACATGCCAAACCTAAATACAAACAAATATTTTCTTACCGTTGCGAATAAATCAACCAGATTGCCGAGATAAGTCTATTTGACCACTTACAATAAGACAAATTCACCTATTCAGGTTAAATTAAGTTCAATCTAAATTAAATAACAATTTGTTATTATATAAATAAACAAAGAAAATTACATGCCCTTATGAAAAAATTATGCGCCCTTGGTAAAAATTGTCAAGCCCTTAAGTTTTGAATTACAGTGATAAGAGTTCAAATATAAACAATCAAATGTTTCCCCCCTTTTATATTAAATAAAATAATAACTCTCAATTAAAATAAAAATTCAAAAGAAAACCCTCCCCATTAGTTACAAAAATTGATTTATCAATTACAATCCGTCATTACTAAAGATGCATACATATTGAATTATAAATACAGAGCAAGGTTATAACATATTTGTACATTTCGTTACATAAATTATGCCAATACGTTTTCTGTTTAAATATAATTAACTGGATCAATTTAGATCCAATTTTTTATGTTGTTGGCCAAATTTGTTTCTATATATATTCAAAAATAAAAAACAGCAATTTCCAGAAAGTAAAATAAATAAATTTAGCTTTATAATCATTTGTGACGTCACCTTTATAATAACAAAATATATAACATTTAATTTAGAAGAAAGACCCTTTGGGTCTGGTATGTCGAAAATTTGCAAGCGCTCCACCTTAATTAATTAGTTACTATTATAATTACAAAACATATAGATATAGAAATATTAGCCTTTAACAATATTTTATTGTTAAACTATTCGCTGTAGTCGAATAGTTTGTTTTAAAACGGTAACCAAGTTTTTTTTAATAATCACTGAATTTAAAGTCCTGTTGAGTGAATAGCTTGAAAGTGATTGAGCCTGAAGTAAATTGAACGATTAAATTTGATAGAAGTGTTTGGCCATAATTGCTACTTCGGATTAGCTTGAAACTATGCTTGGTGGGTAACTTCTACCAGTTAGGTTCTTATAACTGCCAAAAGAAACAAAATAACAGCTTTAATATTTAGTAGTTTAATAACTACAATTTGTTATTGCACAACATTTTAATTAGACAAGTTATAGCTGGTCAAGCTTTGTTTCAAAGACATGTTTAATGTTCGATGTGCTTACATTAACGTATGATTTATTTTTGCAAAGTTCTGCATTTTAAACCTTTTTAAATAAAACTGTTCAATTCAAAAAAATTAACATTTTAATACCTAGTGTAGGTATTGGTAAGTAAACACCAATACTTGAAACACCAATACCTTTACATCAGCAACAACAAAATAATTATAATAATGTATTATAAAATAAATTTGAAATAAATTCATAATAAATAAATCTAGAGAAACAGGTCAGACTAGCTTTGTGAGTAATGTTATTTCAACAGGAAGTTACAACGGATATACCAGCTTAAATTACTTAAGACACAAACACACTGCTATGCGTTATTCGGTGTGAATCAACGAGTGCAGACACGCGATAAATACTGCCAAATATGTAAAACTGGAAAGCCAATCAGAACAATATAAAATTCAAATAGCCCAATCAAAGAATAATTAAAATGCGTGAAACTGTATGGTGGGGAAATTTTAGAGAGGACACGAGGTCTGTCATCAACTAAAATTCAATCAATTAACACCTAGACCAAACCTTTCAAGATTCATCAGTTTTATTTTTGCATTAATAATTTATTAAATAACTTCATTATCATTAACAAGAGATAAATTCTCAAACTAAAATATAATCACCAAACAAAGTTTTCAATCAAGCTAAATACAACAAATGGATCCAGGAACCATTAAAAACAAGGAATAGTGAAGTGTAAAATTAAATAAATATAAGGTCAATAAGTGAAGTGTATAAAATCAAATAAAAGTGCAAAGTGTGTGAGAGTGGGAACCAACAATTATGTAAGTAATATTACATTTCATTTGATTGTTAAGAATGATCTCGAGGGTTAAAATTAAATAGCAAACGAAATCATATCCAGAGCATTATATAAGAAGGAACATTAAAATAAATCAAAAATCAAATAAATAATTTTATTGGGACTGGTTTATTAGGATTGACTGAAGAGAGGGTTCTAAAACACCTCATAAGTAATCGAAATCAGTCACCGAAGCAACTTAATATCATTCATCATTCATATAAATGTATAAATAATATATAATAAGTTTTGTAATATCAAGTTAGTACTATAGTGATTAATTCAAAGAAGAAATTTCAGATTCAATAATTAAAATAATATACATAGATTAAAGGTTAGGAAGGCAGGAGATTTAATGATTAGCACCGCCCTTCTTAAGCGGATGTAATCTTTCAATGTAAAAGATTTATAACTGTCGGAATTGTAAACTTGAGTAATTTGTGAAAACGTCTCTGTACTTATTTCTACCTAGTCCTTTGGAGTACGTCCCATGCCAAGCTAAAATTTGATCGATAAGAAGGATCTGGTGGAGCCCCCAAAACTTGAGAATAGTACCATTAAAATATTCATGATAATGGTGAGTAATCTCATATGGTAAAACCTTAAGTTCAAAATATCTTACCTTCATAAAATCAAAAAAGGTAGATGTCATGTAATCATGTAGATTATGACTTGACATAAAATACAAAAAAGGTCAAACAATGGGTTTACCAGATTTCTTATCAAGACAAGAAGCAGGAGAATAAATCCCTCAAAACTTTGAAAATGTATTTCTAATAAACGCTGGCACACAAAACTTAGAATTAAAACAATCACAACATCCATATTTGAAACAAATTAAACTTGCACTTTTGATTGATAGAGCATCCAGACATTATATTATAGAAGACCAACTTATGTATTACAAGCAGTTCAATGGGGAAGAAACAACCAAACCTTTAGCACTACCAAACGATAGGAAATTTTAAGTCAAGCACATGACAGTCCTTTAACGGATGGACATTGTTCGTACTTTAAAGCAATAACAAAGATAAGAGATAGATACCACTGGCACAATTTAAATAAAGACGTACAAGATAACACCAAATCATGCGAGACCTGCCAAAAACGAAAAATACCCACCAAACTACTATACGGACTATTAAAACCAATTCAAGTAACACACAAGCCACTGGAAAGGTTAATAATAGATTTCATAGGGCCAATTAATTCATCCTATGCTTAGAAATACATTTTAACATGCAAAAACGCAACGACAAAATACGCCTGGGGTTTTAAGTGCAAAACAGCTGACACGAAAACAGTCGCCGAAAATCTGATGAAAATCATATAAAAACATGGTAAAATGCGAATATTACAATCTGACAGGGGTACACACTTTAACAACGAAATATTAAAAAACTTAACCATTACACTGGGCATAAATCAAGTACTAAGCAGTGCTTATTCACCACAAACACAAGGATTAACCGACAAATTTAACGGCACACTGGCTAATATGTTATCCCACTACGTACACGAAAACCATGCATGGTCAAATATCTAGACAAAGTTGTATACTGTTACAACTCAACGAAACAAATAAGTACCGGTTTCACTCCAAATAAACTTATGTTCGCTTTTGAACCAAACGACCCCATGGAGATTATACAAATACAAGAAAACCAAAATAACGACATCCAACAACACCTAAAACTAATTCAAGAAATTAGAAAAACATTACCCAAAATAATACAAAAAGCCCAAGAAAAACAAAAAAATTATTATGATAAGAAGAGAACCGACTTTGAATTCCATCAAGGGGATGCAGTCTTAATAAGACGCGAATTCCACGGCAAAACACCCACAAAAATTGATATGAAGTACACGGGGCCATAGACAAGTATACAAAAAATAAATGAATTAACATACCAAGTAGAGATATTAAGATATGGAAGACTCCAAAATGAACCAATACACATTTTCAGAATGAAATTGTATCGTAGAAGGTCATAAGAACAATAATAAAACAAAAATAATGTCATGTGTAAACTAAGGTAAAAACAAAAATATATCTCGAAATCTGTCTATATGTCATATTTCCTAATAGCCTAAGGGTTTGCGCAAAAAACCTGCAAATATTAAAATATTTTAGTTTCTTGTTGGCGAAGTATGGTGATATTTAATTAAATAATAATCTTTGGCCATCAGTTAAAACAGGTAAGGTTTTAAGTGCTGATGAATTTAATGTTAAAAGCTTGTTCTCTTCATTCTTCCAAATACATTCCATATTATTGTATTCCATACAATCTTCATTATTTGATATTTCCTAACAGAGTTGTATTGATGTATTGGTGTTGTATTGATGCCTACAGTGGTTGACTTTAAGATCTGCAGGTTTATGGAGCTACATAAAGACCAAAACAACATAAATTATAACAGTATGAAAACTAGTTAAATAAAATCTTGAAAACTAAACCAATAACAACCACTTATTTAAGCTACGACTACAAATAAATTACAATCAAATTAATAATTTAAAGACTTCAATTATGTAACAAGAAACAAATAATAGCAACACTGACCTGAAACCAATGAATAACAAATATACATTTGGGTATAAAATAAAATGCTAGTAAAATATAATATAACAAAATAACAAAAACAATGAAATAAATCACTATACAAAATAAATACTTGATATAAAAAATGTGTTTAATTGTAAAATATTTTAAAAAGAAATTCTTATTAGCGATGAAAACCACCATTGTTATCTTAGTTTCTTATTGGCGAAGTTTGGTAATATTTAAATAAATAATAATCTTTGGCGTGCAATTAAAATAGTCAAGGTTGTGAAGGTCTGTTGAATTTTATATTATATCACTAAAATTCAACAGAACCTTACAAACCACAACTTATTTAAATTTGACGTTAAAAGTTTGTTCTCTTAATTCTGCTGAAACATTGGATATTTTTAAAACTAGCCATCATAAATACAACCTTCATTATATAATATTTCCTAAAGGAGTTGTGTTGATGAACTATAGAATTTGAGGGTTGATATCTCGTCCTGCATACATTACAATATCTTAGCGAAGTAAGCGAAATAAGGTTCATACATTTACGACCCTTGGTGTACAATTATGATGGTTTGATAAATTTACAACTAATGGTATAGCACTCAAATCCACACGAAGATTTAACCACTTCTTTTGTATTTTGATGTTGAAGTGTTTTCTTCTTTCTGCTAAATATATTCCATACATCTGATTCAACGAATACAATGATATCGAATATAATTACGATATCTTCTAACGGAGTTGTGTTGATGTACTAAAATGGTTGAGCTTAAGTCCTGCATATTTTACAATATCTAGTTTTCTTTTTGGCGATCTATGGAGATGCATTTAAAACAGCCAAGGTTATGCAGTTCTGCTGAATTTAATATTATATCACTTTAGTTATTTATTATTTATTATTATTTTATTTATTATTAAATTTTAATTCATCAGAACAGCACAAACCACGGCTGAATTATTTGACGTTAAAAGTTTGTTGTCTTCATTCTGCTGAATAAATTATATATTTTTTAAACTAGTCATCATAAATACAGTCTTCATTATATAATATTTCCTAAAGGAGTTGTGTTGATGAACTATAGAATACGAATGTTGATATCTCGTCCTACATAAATTACAATATCTTATCGAAGGAAGTGAAATAAGGTTCATAAATTTACGTCTCTTGGCGTGCAATTTTGATATTCTGATAAATTTACGACTAATTGTATAGACGTCATATCCACATGAGGGTTTAACCACTTCTATTTTATTTTGATGTTGAAATGTTTTCCTCTTTCTGCTAAATATATTCCATACATATGCATCATCGCATCCAATGTTTATATAACATTTCCTAACAAAGTTGTGTTGATGTTGTGTTGGTATTTAAGTTGCGAAATTTTATATATATTATTTTATTTCGCTTGATTATACGAAAGACGACACTAAAAATGAAACATCTGACGAAATTTTAACAAAACATACATCAGACCAGTACTCACGTACGCGTCCCCAGGTTGGTGTTCCCTACTATCGGTTTCTTGGAAGAAAAGGTTGGACTCCTTCCAGAACAAAACTCTCCGTTGGATTATCAAATCCCCATGGTACGTATCGAACGCAATCATCTCTCAAGGGCACAAAATCCCCACACTCGAGGACTTCGTCCTAAAACTAACCAACAGACTCAGGCACATAGCCCAAGGTTCTCACTACACACACATTCAACGAATCATCACTGATCCAGCAACTCCGAAGGACAAAAGAAAACGTCCCTTATGTCTCGTTTACGAACCACCACAAGCACTTTAAAATCCAAGCTCAATTGTTAAACACTATACACCTTCTGTAATTAATCCCAGTGTATAACATAGATTCACCATCTCGTTCGCACACAAAATTTAATCCAAATTAAGTCAATATAATGTTTTATAAAGTCACTTTCAGTTTCAGATAAGCAGCCATTGTATTAAACAGATGCTGTCTTCCAGGTGGTAGACCAGGTGCTTCCAGGTGCAGGTGCTATTACCGTAGGTAGACTATGGTCTTGTTAATTTGCTAGATACTACACGACATTTCATTTAAATTAACAGTTGCTGCAACTACTCGAAGCTATTCAATATTTGGCACACTACTTTACACTTCTGCGAGGATGAACGGTTTAAAGTCGCCACACCGCTATCTCTGTCCAGCTTCTTTTGTTCTTGTACGGCAATGGGCTAGGGTCAGCTGATTGAGGAGTTGCTTGAGGAGTTTGAGAAAGGAAGGCTGTAAATGGCAAAAGGCCACCCGCCGCGCTCTGACGTTGGCTTGATGGTGAACCAGGTGGATAGAAGGCTTTGCGAATGTGATGATATGTGTTTAAACAAAATAAAAAAATGTAATTTATTTAATTCATAAAGATTTTGCATGAGCGTGGTTCTAGAAAAGCGGCACAATATTTCCACACAATTTGAAAAAATAAAACATCTACAAGTACAGTACTAATAATAACAATGCTTTATTTATTAGATTGTGGTAAGCTTTTTAACATAAATATCTTTAACATTTCTATAAGTGCTTAGTTATAACATTTATATTTTTTGTAGAATTACGTTGATAGGCGGTCTTTAAATACCGTCTGCCAGGGTGCAATTTTAAAAATAAAACATATATAAGTACCATCTGTAATATGTATTTTTTAGCTAAACGAAATTATATTCTTAATATTAGAAATTAACAAACGAACAAATAAAAGCTACGCATATTAAGTACCCCAAGACAATACTGCGCAGAGGATTATCAATTTAAACCTTAGAATTTATGAAATCAAATATCGAGAGATAAAAGGGCTTACCTCGGATGCTTCCGTGCTTGATGGCAAATCAGTTTGGCATATCATAAGTTCAATAAATAACAGTTTTAAATATTTCCTAATTTGTACCTAGTTAGAACGATGTACAGACACCTATTATTGCTAAATAATAACAGAAAGATCTGTTATATATAGTACGACATATATATTTAACTGATAAAAACACATTGTGGCAATTAAATGCTAGTCTACGAACCATTCCAATTCTAAATGTGGTTTTCATTGTAATAACGAGTGCCACTTTGTTCATAAATTTAGATACCTTACGGTTTTAGCTATTGTACTTTTTTAGGTTTTCGTGTTGCAAATGGGAACCGGTTTGAAACTATTGTAAAGTAATTTTCAAATCCTTTACCTGAAAATCTTTCTGTTTGAACTAATCCCATTAGGCCTATAATTATTGAGTTCATTTTTAACAATGCTACTGGATACAATGATAAATTATTGTTAATCAAACAAAATAGTGCGCTATAAACTTTCAGGGAGTAGAACTCGTCGAATTACCGTATTTATACTATGGAAATATGTGAGTATACAATGCGAGGTTAACAAAATATAAACACTGAACTTACCTTAAGGCCTCAGACAGGTATTTCTACCCGAGACGAACGCTGATCGAATGGACGAAACCACACTCTTAACTCTTTCGCACAACACCAGTCTTCGGCTAAATCTAGACTCGAAATCCTCTCTTACTAAAACAGTGACGGTATTGTCTACTACCTAATTAAGAGATCGGGAATGTTCGGATGTGCGATTGTACATGAACTAACTTCAGATTCGATAGGAAATATACTTGAACAATTGAGATGTGTAAGCAAGTGAGGGGGGGAATCCAACTCCATTGGTTACGCGAATGAAAAGGTGCATTGTTGGCTTGATGTACAGTATTACCAAACGTAATGCAAACATAATTGCAATTTTCAAACAACTGGTAATAATACATTCAATATAATATACATACATCGTATTTACATTTTAAATTTACCTACTGGTAAATATTTTAAATTTAAAAAGGTAAATATACCTACCTTTTTAATGTCTATTCGTTCGAGAGTTAAAATAAAACAATAAACAGTTGCTGTCATTCGTTGTTGTAGCCACATTATGAGACCATTATTTATTATTTTTCAATCCATCTTTGTTGAATTTCTACTCATTTTGCGTGGTTATACAGTCACTAACAGGATAAACAGAACATAAATTTATCTCGAACACATTGGCTTGGGAACTGTTTGAGGAAGTGTTAAGACGGAAGACGATGACTCAGCTGTGCGTGCGTGAGTGACAGCGGCTCTGTCTACAACAGAGAGGCGACTGTTGTATAGCTTTGGTAGTAGCACCAAAGACGGATTCAGATTCAAGCAGCAAAATTGTTGAAACATGCATTCGTAGTAATGTTTTTCCGATTCTATTTATAAATTAATAATCTGGGAAATTACTTTAAGTTATAAAGAAGGCTTTAAATTTGTACGTGTTAACTTAAAATATGGAAATTATTGTTTAAACCTACCAAAAAAAATGCAATACAAAATTATCAATTTTTACTTACTTAAAACGTTGATTAAAATGAGTTGCCGTCTATTTCTTTCAATTATGAGATATAAGACAAAAGCGGATAGCCTTTAAGGACAATTGAAGAGGTCACAACTTTTTAAGTTGAAAAACACCGTCCGAAACATGTTAGTACGAAGTGCATGTTTTTGCTGTTTTACGCAAGGTATAGAAGACCCAAGAAAATGCGTAATTTATCATCCGACAAACTAAATCAAACGTTATACTTCCGTTGTATAAACGACATTCCTTCTGACAAAACAGTTCCTGGACCTAACGTTCAACATTTGCAGCAAAAAGTTAAAAGTAGGCTATAGAAATTTTGAGAAAATTGTATTCAGCGTTTTCTGATAATCAGAAATCACTTTTAGCTAGTGTAATTTTGGCCAAACCAAGTTTTTTTTTAAATTTGGAATTTTTTAAATTGTGTATTTAAGTTGCATTTATGTTGTTCTATCACCCAAATAAATTTTTAACGCTAGGTCCAGACCACCCCGTATATATGTTTCTAATACATAATTTTTAGGTGAAAATGAAAGCTCGATTGTTCCGTCACGCTCCAGTAGGCCTATATATTTAAGTGGGAACTTCTTTAGGCGCACCAGGTACAGAAAATTTTTCTTTTTCTTTTGCAGTAAACTGTAACGGTACATTTTTACAAGAATTTTTGTAAGAAGATTCGATAAAAGGGATAGTTAAAAATAGCTAGTTTTTTTCAGTAGTAGCAAGGTCGTAAACATGCTGCTCCAATCGCTAGAAGAACATCCACTATACCGCTCAACAATAATAAAACGTAAAACGAAATCATTTTCCACTCGTATCCGCATGTGCAATCACAATTCATTAATCCCAAGGGGGTTCGTTTGATGAAATTGTTCATGAATGTGAGAAAGGCCTTCCTCAACAATTAGTATACGTACCGTTATCAAGAGTAACAGCAATCCAAAAGCTGTTCATTGTTACAAAGAACAACCAAGACCACACATTTTTTCACGCTCGTCAGAATTCAACATTAGCAAATATTGAAAAACATTAAAATGAAAAACTAGTTTGGCTGTACAAGTTGGTCGAAATTGGCCGATTTACATCAAATTTAGTATAAAATTAATGGAAATTTAAATACAAAACGTAATATGATAATGGTTTTTAATAATTTTTGACAATAATTTAACTGACTTTTTGGTATTATTCACCTAGTACTTGTTTTCATTGAGTGCAGCCAAGCGACACTAATTAGGGTCGGCCGGGCGGAAGACCCTAACCTTTTCCTAGTTCAGAGTTAAGCTGTCCAAGACTAGTAGTAGGGCATTTCCAGCCTTGTTACGCTATTAACCTCCAAACCTAGACTAACTCACATCGGAGACTATACACTGTCTAATCGGCCCCCGCGAAAGCGGTAGCCACGCACAAATTTCTTAACCGGCCATAATACAATTATACAACACCGACGAGAATACTTAGCCGGTAATGGTTGATCCGCGATGGAGTCCAAACCCAGATGGTGAAACGATGGCATCCCTCCCAAACCAATTCACGGATAAAGTTCAGACGCTGCCCAATGCCTACTTGATCATCGGCGACATTCGA
This sequence comes from Philaenus spumarius, assembly GCA_018207615.1. Classification (NCBI taxonomy): domain Eukaryota; kingdom Metazoa; phylum Arthropoda; class Insecta; order Hemiptera; family Aphrophoridae; genus Philaenus; species Philaenus spumarius. Next base: position 66,505 of record JAGFPH010004602.1, on the reverse strand, counting down.
CAGATAAATTAATTGTGACAGGCTCAGGCTCTTTCATACGATCCTAACCCGGATCCTGAGCGCGTCACAAGATTCGAACAACATCGTAAGTAATTTCATGGATATACACTTACGTGCCACTAAATCAGATGGTATCATTAGTTGCTATTTACATTTAACCGAAAAAACTGTAACACAGCAGGTAATTGATTTTTTACATGAGCATTTGCTTATTTATACCAAAAAAGGTTCAGATCTACTTAGACGTACTTCACATAAGCTGTTCATGATTTTAAGTGGAGACGTCAACATTAACTTTGCTTCACAGACATCAGAACAACTTGTTAATTTTCTTGAAATTAGCTATGTTGAATTTAGCTATGTCTAATGAACCAACACAAAGCACCACAATAGATCGAGTTTTCATAAGAACATTAATTTCTTACTAGAGTTATCACAAGCCAATAATTTTTTTCTAGAGTCATCAGATTATTTTACTAATGATAATACTAATATGAAATAAATACAGGAAATTACTTAAGTATTGACCTGGTTATTAGTCCGTCGTGTGACTTCTTTGAGTTGTCCTTTCTTACGACGCGTTTCGAGACCTAATCTTACTATCAATAATATGCTATATAATCACTCTTCAGGTCGTCATATATACTCAAAAACACAAACAAATTAATAAAAAAAAGTACACAACACATAATTTATAGTGCGACATGGATTAAGC
>JAGFPH010004602.1:32498-55104 GCA_018207615.1 Philaenus spumarius | reverse complement strand
GCTTAATCCATGTCGCACTATAAATTATGTGTTGTGTACTTTTTTTTTATTAATTTGTTTGTGTTTTTGAGTATATATGACGACCTGAAGAGTGATTAATATAGCATATTATTGATAGTAAGATTAGGTCTCGAAACGCGTCGTAAGAAAGGACAACTCAAAGAAGTCACACGACGGACTAATAACCAGGTCAATACTTAAGTAATTTCCTGTATTTATTTCATATTAGTATTATCATTAGTAAAATAATCTGATGACTCTAGAAAAAAATTATTGGCTTGTGATAACTCTAGTAAGAAATTAATGTTCTTATGAAAACTCGATCTATTGTGGTGATTTGTGTTGGTTCATTAGACATAGCTAAATTCAACATAGCTAATTTCAAGAAAATTAAGAAGTTGTTCTGATGTCTGTGAAGCAAAGTTAATGTTGACGTCTCAACCTAAAATCATGAACAGCTTATGTGAAGTACGTCTAAGTAGATCTGAACCTACTTTGGTGTAAATAAGCAAATGCTCATGTAAAAAATCAATTACCTGCTGTGTTACAGTTTTTTCGGTGAAATGTAAATAGCAACTAATGATACCATCTGATTTAGTGGCACGTAAGTGTATATCCATGAAATTACTTACGATGTTGTTCGAATCTTGTGACGCCCTCAGGATCCGGGTTAGGATCGTATGAAAGAGCCTGAGCCTGTCACAATTAATTTATCTGTCGAATGTCGCCGATGATCAAGTAGGCATTGGGCAGCGTCTGCACTTTATCCGTGAATTGGTTTGGGAGGGATGCCATCGTTTCACCATCTGGGTTTGGACTCCATCGCGGATCAACCATTACCGGCTAAGTATTCTCGTCGGTGTTGTATAATTTTGTATTATGGCCGGTTAAGAAATTTGTGCGTGGCTACCGCTTTCGCGGGGGCCGATTAGACAGTGTATAGTCTCCGATGTGAGTTAGTCTAGGTTTGGAGGGAATAGCGTAACAAGTGTATAAAATTAATGGAAATTTAAATACAAAACGTAATATGATAATGGTTTTTAATATTTTTTGACAATAATTTAACTGACTTTTTGGTATTATTCACCTATTTTGGTCTTATTCAAGAGTCCATAAGACGTGCGCTTCTTAACATTTAAGTATTCATTGATATTAACTTTTTGAAAAGGGTTTTTAAGGCAAACGCAAAAGATAAAACCAATATTTCAGAGGTACAGGAAACTATAGCCTATTAAAGAAAGAAACAAGAAGGAACATTTACAATTCGAAGCAGATAACCGTTCTAAAAGTAACATGTTGACTCAGATGGATAGGCAGTTACGTTCTTCACCTAGATTGGGGATTTCTGATATCAGCTTTGGCAGAGAAGGTAATACCAGCAGAGATAATAAATTAACAACTTTTTAAATATTTTAACCACAGGATATCATTGTATTATTACTAAACTAGATCATTTTATATAGTAAATGTTAGCTGTATTATGAAAACAGTTGCATTAAACGCAAATAATAGTAGTAAAACAGCTTTTAATTTAGGGGTGGTTTGTATAAACTGCAAACAGTGCAGTCTATGATCTTGCACCCCATTTAGCTTAAAATTAACGTTAATTTGATTGCATAGTAAATTAAAAACAATTTTACTAGTTTAACCACTGTATTTCATTGTATTAAAACTAAACTTCTTCAATTTATATAGTCAATGTTAGGTGTATTTAGAAATCAGAGACATTAAAAGCAAATGATCAGCATTAAAAGCTTTAAATTTTGTTGTAGATCTTTATAAACTACCACAGTGCACTTTATGATCTTGCACTTTATTTAATTAAAAATAAAAATAAGTGTATGTTAAATTAAAAACATTTTATATATTTTAACCACAGTTTATCATTGTATTATTACTAAACTGTTTCATTGTATATAGTCCATGTTAGCTATATTATGAAATCAGTAGCATTAAAAGCAAATAATAGTAAAAAACAGCTATTAATTTAGGGGTGGTTTTTATAAACTGCAAATAGTGCAGTCTATGATCTTGCACCCCATTTAATTAAAAATCAACATAAAGATAAGTTTATAGTAAATTAAAAACTTGTTTAATAGTTTAACCACAGTATTGTATTGTATTACAACTAAACTGTTTCATTTTATATAGTCAAAGTTACATGTATTATGAAATCAGTTGCATTAAAACAAATGATGGTAGTAAAACCTCTATTAATTTAGGGGTGGTTTTTATAAACTCCAAACAGCGCAGTATATGATCTTGCACCCCATTTAAATTAAAATTAACGTAAATATAATTGTATAGTAAATTAAAAACTTGTTTAATAGTTTAACCACAGTATTGTATTGTATCATTACTAAACTTTTTCATTTTATATAGTCAATGTTAGCTGTATTTAGAAATCAGAGACATTAAAAGCAAATGATCAGCATTAAAAGCTTTAAAATTTGTTGTAGTTCTTTATAAACTACTAGCTGACCCGGCAATGTTTCGCTATTGCTTAATTTGAAACTTTGAAAGCCTGTAATTCGTATCCCTGAGGGCCGATGTAAATTATAATGGGATTCTGCTCATTGCTTGATTTACCTAGCCTAAAATTATATTCAGTTTTTGATCCAAATCAGTTGTTGATCAAAATCAGCTATTGATCAAAATCAGCTGTTTTAAGCTTTTCATACGAACAGCTGTTTCTGATAAAATCAAAAGAAATATTTCTTCTTCTTCCTTAAGATTGACCTTCCATAAGATTAACATTGAAACTTTAAGGGCCACTGGGGCGTAGCCCTAATGTCCTAGGACTTTGGTAAATGGCCTAAAACCTTCCCAGGGTTAACCTGTGTTACTATGCAAAATTTAAAAGCAATCGGATGGACGGTTTGGTAACGCATAAAGGACAAACATACAGACAAACGTACATACATTGAATTTTATATATATAGACAACAGTGCACTTTATGATCTTGCACTTTATTCAATTAAAAATCAAAATTACAATAAGTATATGTTAAATTAACAACTTTTTATATATTTTAACCACAGTTTATCATTGTATTATTACTAAACTGTTTCATTGTATATAGTCCATGTTAGCTGTATTGTGAAATCAGTAGCATTTAAAGCAAAAAAAAAAGTAAAAAACAGCTATTAATTTAGGGGTGGTTTTTATAAACTGCAAAGAGTGCAGTCTATGATCTTGCACCTTATTTAATTAAAAATCAACATAAAGATAAGTTTATAGTAAATTAAAAACTTGTTTAATCGTTTAACCACAGTATTGTATTGTATTATAACTAAACTGATTATTTTATATAGTCAAAGTTACCTGTATTATGAAATCAGTTGCATTAAAAGCAAATGATAGTAGTAAAACAGCTATTAATTTAGGGGTGGTTTTTATAAACTGCAAACAGTGCAGTCTGTGGTCTTGCACCCCATTTAGTTAAACATCCACATTAAGGTAAGTGTACAGTAAATTTAAAACTTTTTAAATATTTTAACCACAGTTTGTTATTGTATGATTACTAAACTGTTTTATTTATGTAGTCAATGTTACCTGTATTGTGAAATCAGTTGCATTAAAAGCAAATAAGAATTAAAAACAGCAATTAATTTAGGGGTGGTTCTTATAAACTGCAAACAGTGCAAGGTCTATGATCTTGCACCCCATTTATATAGTCAAAGTTACCTGTATTATGAAATCAGTTGCATTAAAAGCAAATGATAGTAGTAATACAGCTATTAATTTAAAGGTGGTTTTTATAAACTGCAAACAGCGCAGTCTGTGGTCTTGCCATTAAAATTTAGTCTGTGGCCCATTTAGTTAAAAATTAACATTAAGATAATTGTATAGTAAATTAAAAACAGTTTTATTAGTAAAACCACAGTATATCATTGTATTATTACAAAAACTTTTCAATTTATATAGTCAATGTTAGGTGTATTTAGAAATCAGAGACATACAAAGCAAATTATCAGCATTGAAAGCTTTTAATTTTGTTGTAGTTCTTTATAAACTACAACAGTGCACTTTACGATCTTGCACTCCTTTAAATTAAAACTCAACATTAAGTTTTGTGTATTTTGTGTGTTTTTTTTAAACATAACAACCTTATATAAGAGGAATAAACCTTATATTGTCTGATGAGGTTTATAAATTGAGGTCACTTGAGGGAAAAAACGATAAGGTAGGAAACTTTAATTCAATACCATTAATGTCCTTTATACCAATAGAATGTCTTTATTATAAAAACAATTTTATTAGTTTAACCACAGTATATCATTGTATTATTATTAAACAGTTTTATTTTATATAGTCAATGTTAGCTGTATTTAAAAATCAGAGACATTAAAAGCAAATTACCAACATTAAAAGCTCTTAATTAAGGGGTGGTTTTTTATAAACTACAACAGTGCAGTTTAAGATCTTGCACTCCATTTTTAGATAAGTGTATAGTAAATTAACAACGTTTTAATATCTTACCACAGTATGTTATTGTATTACTACTAAATTGTTTAATTTTATATGGTCAATGTTAGCTGTATTGTAAAATCAGGTGGTTTAAAAGCAAACAATAGTAGAAAATCCGCTTTTAATTTAGGGGTGGTTTTTATAAACTACAACAGTACAGTTTATAATTTTGCACTCTATTTAATTAAAACTAAACATTAAGATAAGTGTATAGTAATTACAACTTTTTTTGCAACATTGTAAAATCAGTTGCATTAAAAGCTAAAATGATAGAAGTAAATCAGCAATTATATTCAGGGGTGGTTTGTATAAACTGCAAACAGTGCAGTCTATGATCAACAATAAAAATCAACATTAAGATAAGTGTATGTTAAATTAACAACTCTTTAAAAATATTTTAACCACAGTATGTTATTGTATTATTACTAAATCTTTACATTTTATATTGCCAATGTTAGCTGTATTTAAAACTCAGAGACATTAAAAGCAAATTACCAACATTAAAAGCTCTTTTATAAACTACAACAGTGCAGTTTAAGATCTTGCACTCCATTTTTAGATAAGTGTATAGTAAATTAACAACTTTTTAATATCTTACTACACAGTATTTTATTGTATTATTACTAATTTGTTTCATTGTATATATACAATGTTAGCTGTATTGAAAAATCAGTTGGTTTAAAAGCAAACAATAGTAGAAAAATAGCTAGTTTAAAATTAACATTAATTGAATTGAATAGTAAGTTAAAAACAGTTTTATTAGTTTAACCACAGTATATCATTGCATTAATACTAAACGTTTTCAATTTATATAGTCAATGTTAGGTGTATTTAGAAGTCAAAGACATTAAAAGCAAACATCAGCATTAATAGCTTTAAATTGTGTTGTAGTTCTTTATAAACTACAATAGTGCACTTTATGATCTTGCACTCCGTTTAATTAAAAATCAACTTTAAGATAAGTGTATGTTAAATTAGCAACTTTTTAAATATTTTAACCACAGTATATCATTGTATTATTACTAAACTGTTTAATTTTATATAGTCAATGTTAGATGTATTTAGAAATCAGAGACATACAAAGCAAATGATCAGCATTGAAAGCTTTTAATTTTTTTGTAGTTCTTTATAAACTACAATAGTGCACTTTATGATCTTGCACCCTATTTAATAAAAATCAACATTAAAATAAGTGTATATTAAATTAACAAATTTTTATTAGTTTAACCACAGTATATCCAAAATTTTATTAATACTAAATTTTTCATTTTATATAGTCAATGTTAGCTCTATTTAGAAATCAGAGACATTAAAAGCAAATGATCAGCATTAAAAGCTTCAAAGTTTGTTGTAGTTCTTTATAAACTACAACAGTGCACTTTATGATATTGCACTCCATTTAATTAAAAATAAACATTAAAATAAGTGTATGTTACATTAAGTACTTTTTAAATATTTTAACCAAAGAATATTATTACTAAACTGTTTCATTTTATATAGTCCGTGTTAGCTGTATTATGAAATAAGTTGCATTTAAATCAAATAATAGTAGCAAATCAACTATTACTTTAGGGGTGTTTTGTATAAACTGCAAACAGTACAATCAATGATCTTGCACCCCATATAGTTTAAAATTAAGATTAAGATAATTGTATCGTAAATTAAAAACAGTTTTATAAGTTTAACCACAATATAACATTGTATTAATACTAAACTGTTTCATTTTGTGTAGTCAATGTTACCTGTATTATGAAATCAGTTTCATTATAAGTAAATATTAGTAGTAAAACAGCTTTTAATTTACGGGTGGTTTTTATAAACTGCAAACAGTGCAGTCTATGATCTTGCACCCCATTTTATTAAAAATTCAACATTTACATAATTGTACAGTAAATTAACAACTGTTTTAATAGTTTAACCACAGAGTGTCATGTTAAACCGTAAACAGTGCAGTCTATGATATTGTACCCCATTTAGTTTAAAATTTACATTAATATAATTGTATAGTTAATTAAAAGCAGTTTTATTAGTATAAGCACATCATTGCATTATTACTAAACATTTTCATTTTATATAGTCAATGTTAGCTGTCTTATGTAATCAGTTGCATTAAAAGCAAATGATCAGCATTAAAAGCTTTAAATTTTGTTGTAGTTCTTTATAAACTACAACAGTGCACTTTATGATCTTGCACCCAGTTTAATTAAAAATCAACATTAAAATAAGTGAATAGTAAATTAACAAATTTTTTAATATTTCAACCACGGTATATTATTGTATTATTAATTAACTTTTTCATTTAACTATAGTAATGGTAATCTTCTAATATATGGGTGGTTTTTTGTAAATTACAACAGTGCAGTTTATAATATTTGGCCCCATTTAGTTAAAAATCAACATTAAGATAAGTGTATAGTAAATTAACAACTTGTTTAATATCTTACCACAGTATGTTATTGTATTACTACTAAACTGTTACATTTTATATAGTCAATGTTAGCTGTATTATGAAATCAGTTGAAATAAAAGAAAATAATAGTAAAAAACTTCAATTAATTTAGGGGTGGTTTTTATAAACTGCAAACAGTGTAGTCTATGATCTTGCACACATGTAGTTTTAAAGGTTAGGACAGTCCGAATGTGGATATCGTTTAGATTTCTAAATTGTTAATAAGAAACTTGCTCTTTGACTTCAAAATCAAACTTTGATAATTTTGTTCTTAATCAACAATGAAAATATCAAAAGTGTAAAAGCTCACCACATTCAAAGTTTAATTGCCTTTCAAATAAAAGTAATTTCAATAAAATTGGATTTTTTATGTTGAAAAAATCCGCTTTACTGTAGAAGCATGTAAGCATTGTAAGCAACGAATTTGTGTTCTTATTCGAGTGTTTAGCCTCCACTCTGGTTGTTTTACAATAACTGGTTGCTCGTGGTGGAAAGCTAGAATAATTAAATATTCGTTAATCTTCAATATGTGGGAGAAACTAGTGTTTAATAACACATACATTGTCACACATGAACTCTTCAGTACGTTTACAGTCAGGGTTACGTCTCTATAGTTTCCGGATTTATAAAGCTGCCCTATAATTTACTAGCGGAAGAATGAAAGGCACACAAATTCAATGCTAGTAGTGTATAGCTCCGACACTTGGAGATCTTCGATCAACTCAGAAATATTTGTTCACTCATGCCGAGCCTTAAACGCAAATAATCCAACTGCGAGGGCCATAATTTTGTCACATTAGAAACAATTAATTGTGAAAATTTTCAGCACTCTATTCTCAGAGGAATTACAGATGTTATTTTTTTATAGTTACCAAACATTAATCCCTTAATGCAAGTGATCGAAATAATTTGTACGGCTTAACACGCCCAGCACTAATAACGACAAACTGTAAAATTGTTACTCGAGTAGTTTTTGAGCTTATAGAGGACAAACTTTAATTTTTACAGATGTAGATAATTTTGATATCCTTAAATAAAGTAATAGTTGAAACTGGTTATAAAGTAACAGTTATTCTATCTTTGTTACGTAGAAGTCAGGCTGCAGAGATGAATGGTATTTTCCTACCTAGTATTGAAACGTAAACGTTGGAACTGGTTATAAAGTAACAGTTATTATATCTCTGATACGTCGATGTCAGGCAGTAGAGATGAACGGTATAAGTCATATTTTTAGCGAGGAAATAGTTTTTTACCGAAGACATGTGTATCATCAATTAAGTAGGCATATTCATAAATTTCTGTCCTACCCTATGATAAGAGGTATGGTTTAGTTATACTATAATAACATGTTTATGTTCCTTCCCAGTTTTATTCTAATCTAATGGATATTTTAAGAAAAAATTATGTTTAATTCAATCATATACTGACAATTTAATTAGCTAATTAAAGTTTCGTGTATAACTTTGTTGGCCTATCTGTCTAAGTATTTTAGTAGAACTCTGATTTTGTAATATTATATTTATAGATGTACTGTTTATGTATACTTTAAGTTTCATCAATTCAAATGAAATCACTTTTTTAAAAGAGGAGTGGTGGGATAGCGAAAAATCAATTTCTGGAGTACCAAACTTGATTTTTACCTATCAGTACATGTAGTCTACTTAAATATTGCCGTAGAACATAGATAACGTTTTTAGTTACAATAAGACTGCTATTTATAACTTACTTCTCTTCAAAATCAAATATCTTTCTTTAATAAATACTTGTATTTACTTATTTCCACATTGTTATATTTCTATTTGGTGTTTGATCACGATACTATGAGAAATATTCGTACGGGTCAACTAGTTGAAACTTAAACTTTGGAACTGGTTATAAAGTAAAAGTTATACTATCTCTGATACGTCTTAGTCAGGCTACCGAGAAGAGTGGTATTTTCATACCTTGTATTGAAAAGTAAACGTTGGAACTGGATATAAAGGGACAGTAGTTATTCTATTTCGGGTTCGTCATAGTCAGGCTATCGATATGAAAGGTATTTTTCTACATAATATTAAAATGTAAAAGTTGGAAGTGGTTATAAAGTTAACCGTTATTCTACCTCTGGTACTACCTTGCATTGAAAAGTAAACGTTGGAACTGGATATAAAGGTACAGTTATTCTATTTCGGGTTCGTCATAGTCACGCTATCGATATGAAAGGTATTTTTCTACCTAATATTAAAATGTAAAAGTTGGAAGTGGTCATAAAGTTAACCGTTATTCTACCTCTGGTACGTCCTAGTCAGGCTTTCGAGATGAGTGGTATTCTCTACCACGTTTTGAAACTTAAACGTTGGAACTGGTAATAAAGTTTAAGTTATTCTATCTCTGGTATGTCGTACTCAGGATGTAGATGTGAGTGGTATTTTCCCACTTATTATTACAAAGTAACCGTTGCAGCTGGTTATAAAGTAACAGTTACTCGTTATAAAGAACTCTGTGTTATTAAAGAAAAATAACAATAGGTATCAATCAAAACAAAAATAGCTAACTTTCATGCTAAAAACATCTCTAAATCCTCGCGACTATACAACTAAACCAAGTCAACAATAAAGAGGAAGGAGCCGTCTTCTTCTTGAGAAGTAGTCGTTTAACTTGTGAAGCAACACAGTTGGTTGTGATTCAAATGTGTTACGTTTTTTTTTTTTTTTTTTTTGTTTCCACTTAATGTAGACCATCTTTCATCTGTTCTTAAATTATCGTTAATCGGGACTTTTCGAGAAAATAACACAAACTTTGCCTGAATTTAATATAAACAAATAAGTATATAGTATATATATATGTATACATATAAGACGGGTACTTATATAACATACATATTCATATAAGTGGGAGTCCTTATCATTATTTCCTGCACGACTGGGTATTGCTTCATTATCCACTGGAACAAACAAAGATCAGTCAATAAGTATTCAACAAATCTCTTATTGTAAAGTCTATTGTTGATTAATTTAATGTTTGTGTCGCATTTAACTCTTACCAAATACTGAGTTATGTGAGAACCTAATTGTGTTAATCAGAATCTCATAAAAACTCATTTCAATTTATAAACAACCAACACGTCATTTTTATTTAACTATTGGACTTTATAACTCCAGTTTTAAGTGTTCCATACCAAAATAAAATACATTTATTGAATTAACTGTAAAATACTGTCGTCTTACCGTCATGTTTCGTCTTTTTCGGTTATTGTTTGTAGCAGGGAGCTGAATTTTAGCAAAGGTTTATTATACAGTAATAAATAAAACAGTACAACTTCGTTTCGGAGGAAATGTGCCTGACTTAAAATAAAACAGAACTTTAAAATATGCAATTTAGTTAAAACGTTAGAAGTCATAGAACTCTTTGTTTCACCTGAAACCCCAGTATTATGTAATTTGTTTTATAAGGCTAGACATCGTTAAAGTCATCATCGCATAGTATAGAGCTACAATACTCCTAAATGGCATATTGAAGAATTATTGCTCACATTCTAAAATCCAATCTAGTTATTTTTGATCACGTGTTCGAGACCATGTTTGACCCAATCGATTTCTTTCACTTCTTCGAACATTCTGTAAAATTTGAGTTCAGCGTTTGACGAATTTATTGTTATAGAAATCATATACAATGGAGCGTCAAACCGGGGATGTTTTTTTTATTCAAAGTTTGTTTCCTTCATTCTGATAAATATTTCCTTATTTTCTAAAAAAACATGTTTTTTGTGTGAATACCTGGTTAAGTCATCGTCGCCTGCTTCACTATGGAGCTACAACACTAATAAACTTAACATAAAGACCAATACAACATAAATTATAACAGTATGAAAACTAGTGAAATAAAATCTTGAAAACTAAACCAATAACAACCACTTATTTAAGCTACGACTACAAATAAATTACAATCAAATTAATCATTTAAAGACTTCAATTATGTAACAAGAAACAAATAATAGCAACACTGACCTGAAACCAATGAATACATTTGGGTATAAAATAAAATGCCATTCAAACATAATATAACAAAATAACAAAAACAATCAAATAAATCACTAAACAAAATAAGCACTTGATATAAAAATGTGTTTAATTGTAAAATATTTTTAAAAGAAATTCTTATTAGCGATGCAAACCACTATTGTTATCTTAGTTTCTTGTTGGCGAAGTTTGGTAATATGTAAATAAATAATAATCTTTGGCGTGCAGTTAAAATAGTGAAGGTCTGTTGAATTTATATTATATCACTAAAATTCAACAGAACCTTACAAACCACAACTGATTTAAATTTGACGTTAAAAGTTTGTTCTCTTAATTCTGCTGAAACATTAGATATTTTTAAAACTAGCCACCATAAATACAATCTTCATTATATAATATTTCCTAAAGCAGTTGTGTTGATGAACTATAGAATGTGAGGGTTGATATCTCGTCCTGCATACATTACAATATCTTAGCGAAGTAAGCGGAATAAGGTTAATAAATATACGACCCTAGGTGTACAATTATGATGGTTTGATAAATTTACAACTAATGGTATAGCACTCAAATCCATACGAAGAAACCACTTCTTTTGTATTTTGATGTTGAAGTGTTTTCTTCTTTCTGCTAAATATATTCCATACATCTGATTCAACGAATACAATGATATCGAATATAATTACGATATCTTCTAACGGAGTTGTGTTGATGTACTAAAATGGTTGAGCTTAAGTCCTGCATATATTACAATATCTTGTTTTCTTCTTGGCGAACTATGGTGATGCAATTAAAACAGTCAAGGTTATGCAGTTCTGCTGACTTTAATATTATATCACTCAAATTCAACAGAATAGCACAACCACGGCTGAATTATTTGACGTTAAAAGTTTGTTCTCTTCATTCTGCTGAATAAATTAGATATTTTTAAAACTAGCCATCATAAATACAGTCTTCATTATATAATATTTCCTAAAGGGAGTTGTGTTGATGAACTATAGAATACGAATGTTGATATCTCGTCCTGCATAAATTACAATATCTTATCGAAGTAAGTGAAATAAGGTTCATAAATTTACGTCTCTTGCCGTGCAATTTTGATGTCCTGATAAATTTACGACTAATTGTATAGACGTCATATCCACATGAGGGTTTAACCACTTCTATTTTATTTTGATGTTAAATGGTTTTCTTTTTTCTGCTAAATATATTCCATACATTTGCATCATCGCATCCAATGTTTATATAACATTTCCCAACAAAGTTGTGTTGATGTTGTGTTGGTATTTAAGTGGCTAAATTTGATATATGTTATTTTATTTCACTTGATTATACGAAAGACGACACTAAAAATTAAACATCCGACGAAATTTTAACATTTTGTTTGAATAATACCTACTATGGAAATGTTTGATCTCAATAAAAATAAATGTGTAGCATTTTGTGGAGACTATGCAAACAGCAATTGTAACATTTAAATGAGTAAGATTTTGATTTCACTCTATGTAATATGAAGTATTAATTTTTTTTTAATGAAGGGGATAGGCCTAGCCTAACAGAATTGTTCAAGACAAATAGTTATAAATTTTAAAATGTTAATCAATAAAAAGTAACTGTAGAGAACTAAATTAAAATTAACTTACTTTTCTTAAAATTAAAACCTACCTTTTTCTTATAATATGTTTATAAACAACAGTTAGAAACAGAATCCAATTATGTATTAGAGTATAACCTTAAATTGAGATTCGATCGCATTTCACCATTGTAAATAATGTTAAATTTATTAAACGTGCAGACAATTAGTTTTAATGTATGAAATAGCATAATGTATTGTTAAATTAAGATATCAAAAATGATTGCGATTGTATAAATTAACTTTTGAAAGAACAAAATGTAAATGCAAGCACAGCTGAGGTGTTAGAAATTTAAGTGAACGTAAAACGTCAAAATCGATTATCGCTAGAAAGGCAGTGACATATAAAACAGTGACATATAAGTAAACGAATTTCTCAAAATTAATAACTTTTAAAAGCAGTTTCAAATATTAAATATCAATCAAAATAATATGAAAAGTATAAGTGATGTAAATAAATGGCGAAAACAAGATTTAGCAAACAATTATAAGTTTTAAATACAAGCTTAATGCCTAATAGACAGAGTGTACGAACAAGAGATAAAGTGGCAGTTTTAATTGTAGAGCAGATGTTTAAAAAATAACCCAAGCCAAATTTAGTATTGTTTGAACCAACATGGTAAAGGTAAAACAGAAAAAGCTATATGATTTCCAGGCCAGAAAATTAAATAAACTTAAACAGATCAGTAAACCAGTAAATACCTGAAGAATATAAACAAGTTAAACCTAATTTCAAGGTAATATCTAGCCTTATATTTTCTTAAAGTGAACTTTTCAAATTGAACTTATCACGTCATTGAAATCAGCATAAAATTAACTTTCAAACGTTTTAGTATTTTAGACACAATTTAGAATATAAGATAAATAAAATTAAAATAGTAACTGCACATCTAATAAATCAAAGCCACGACCTAAAAAAGACCCGAGATAAGATATTTTGAAAGAAATATTATAAAACTATAATTAATAATTTAATTGACCCATTATATTAAGTGCTCTATATATTTCATAGACAAATCAATAATAATTGTAATTATATTGTAAATATAAAATAACTGTTAATAAAAGAATTAAAAAATTGTAAAGCAAGAAAGACTATATTATTTAATATTGTTTCAGTGAAGAAATAGAAATACTTTTTTACAATGTTTTTTTTTTTACTCTGTTTTAATCACTTGTTTAACCATGTTAGACAATTATTAAAACAGAATAAAAAAATTGTCGATTGACCTAAAAAAAATGGGTGAAAATTTGGGTTTTACCTAAGAATTGTTTAAAAATTAAAGGTTTAACGTAAGAATTGGTTAAAAATTAAAGGTTTAACCCTAAGAATTGGGTAAAATGTGGGTGTTGACTGAAAAATTATGGGAAATTTTGTGGTTAGCCCTAATAATTTGGTAATAATTATGGTAGTATGGTGATATTTAATGAAATAATAATCTTTGGCGTGCAGTTAAAACAGTCAAGGTTTAAAGTGCTGATGAATTTAATGTTAAAAGCTTGTTCTCTTAATTCTTCCAAATACATTCCACATTTTTGAAACTAGCCATCATAAAATACAATTTTCATTATTTGATATTTCCTAACAGAGTTGTATTGATGTACTAAAGCCTACAGTGGTTGACTTTAAGATCTGCAGGTTTATGGAGCTACAACTCTCATAAACTTAACTTAAAGACCAAAACAACAGTATAACAGTATGAAAACTAGTTAAATAAAATCTTGAAAACTAAACCAATAACAACCACTTATTTAAGCTACGACTACAAATAAATTACAATCAAATTAATCATTTAAAGACTTCAATTATCTAACAAGAAACAAATAATAGCAACACTGACCTGAAACCAATGAATAACAAATATACATTTGGGTATAAAATAAAATGCCAGTAATACATAATATATAAGAAAATAACAAAAACAATCAAATAAATCACTAAACAAAATAAGTACTTGATATAAAAATGTGTTTAATTGTAAATTATTTTTAAAAGAAATTCTTATTAGCGATGAAAACCACCATTGTCTTTTCCAATAAAAAAATAATAATAAAGTGAAATTGCATTAACCTGACACAGTAATGTCACCTTATAAATTAATGTGAATATATGTGATTGTGATGTGTTTGTAAATGTGTATTTATTGTGTTTTGGTTAGGTGTTGTAAAGTAATATGTATGGTTAACCACGTACCTTTTAATAGCACCTCCCATGAGGGGACCATCATAAAATTATATATTTATTAATTATTTATTTTGATCTGCTATAGTCTAGTCTACATTATTTTACGTTAAAAGTTTGTTCTCTTCATTCTGCTAAATACATTCCATATTTTTAAAACTAGCCATCATAAAATAGTCTTCTTTATATAATATTTACTAACGGAGTTGTGTTGATGAACTATAGAATACGAGGGTTGATATCTCATCCTGCTCACATTACAATATCTTAGCGAAGTAAGGTTCATAAATTTTGATGTTCTGATAAATTGACGACTAATGGTATAACACTCAAATCCACATGAGGATTTAACCCCTTATATTTTATTTTTATGTTGAAGTTATTTCTCCCTTTCGATAAATATATTCCATACATATTATGTATCATCGAATACAATGTTTATGTAATATTTCCTACCAGAGTTGAGTTGATGTAATTTAGCCTAAGGGTTTGCGCAAAAAACCTGAACATATTATAATATATTACTTTCTTGTTGGCGAAGTATGGTGATATTTAGATAAATAATTATCTTTGGCGTGCAGTTAAAACAGTCAAGGTTTCAAGTGCTGATGAATTTAATGTTAAAAGCTTGTTCTCTTAATTCTTTCAAATACATTCCATATTTTTAAAACTAGCCATCATAAAATGTATCTTCATTATTTGATATTTCCTAACAGAGTTGTATGATGTACTAAAGCATGCAATTGTTCAGCAAAGTCTTGCATTACCTCAGCTTATATTTTACTAAGTTATGTGAAATACACATAAATTAAAAAAACGCAAACTTTAGAATAATGCTATATATATGTTGTAAAAACAGAATCACAATAAAGCGCAAGCCTAAACACCTATCCCAACCTACTACGTAGTTACCTATACAGCTTTTGATGATACTACGTAAAATTATCCCGAGCCTTAAAACTATCTTATTCTGCCTAGAATCTATACATTGGTCAAATGAAGGCGAAAAAAATTTGATGTTTGTTACAACATTATTTTTACTAAAGAAATGATTAGATTAATTCACAATAATTGTGTTCTATGGTATAGTAACTGTAGGCTTACCCGCGAGTTTGTCCATGTGAAAAATGGGCTGAAAAAATACTTGTATTAAACATTTTAGAATTTCGCACTCTACTTATTTCCGACAAACGGTTCAGAAGTTACGGCCGAAAATACCGTAAAGCAAAACTATCAACAAAAACTATCAAACGTTTTTATCTCTTTTCACCCCTTAGATCGGGTCGGAGAAAAAAATGTCAAGTATAATAGCTGTAGAGGTTTAATTTCCAATACCCGCGGTGGTTTCGGAATTTTCCGAAATCCTACCGTTCAAAAGCTACAGCTGTTTAAAAAGTCGGTAAACCAAAAAGTTTAAGGAAAACGCACACTTTTTGTGTAATATCTCTTAAACTGCGCAAGTCCTAAATACAAAATCGGCTCAGTGGACATTTGAAAGAACTCGGCGAGTTGAATGCAATGAGCGTCTCAAATTGAATATAGGTGCTAACCCATCTACATTTATAAGCAGAAACGTGCCCAAAAGTCATACTACATTTTGTGTTTCTCGTTTTTATCAATCGGCTATAATCAAGTTTAAAAAATGCATTAACAAAGTATAAAATTCTATATAAATATGAATATTTTATATTTTACAATCCTGAGTACATTAAGGGGGGGGGGGGTTCTTTGGTGAACGGCTCGTTATGTCCCGCTTCATAAATTTTGATGTTCTCATAAATTTACGACTAATGTTATAGAACTCAAATCCACATAAGGATTTAAACACTTATATTTTATATTTATGTTGAAGTTATTTCTCCTCACTGCTAAACATATTCCATACATACATTACACATCATCAAATACAATGTTCATGTCATATTTCCTAATAGCCGAAGGGTTTGCTCAAAAGATCTGCAAATATTACAATATCTTAGTTTCTTGTTGGCGAAGTATGGTGATATTTAAATAAATAATAATCATTGGCTTGCAGTTAAAACAGTCAAGGTTTTGATGTGCTGATGAATTAAATGTCGGAGCTATCAATTTCGACCATAATTTTAAATACCACGGCTGACTTATTTTAAGTTTAAAGTTTGTTCTCTTCATTCTGCTAAATATATGCCATATTTTTAAAACTAGCAACTATAAAATACAATCTTCATTATATGATATATCCTAACCGAGTTGAGTTTTTGTACTACAGCCTACAATGGTTGAGCTTAAGTCCTGCATATTTTACAATAGCTTGTTTTCTTCTTGGCGAACTATGGTGATGCATTTAAAACAGTCAAGGTTATGCAGTTCTGCTGACTTTAATATTATATCACTCAAATTCAACAGAAAGCACAACCACGGCTGAATTATTTAACGTTAAATGTTTGTTCTCTTCATTCTGCTGAATAAATTAGATATTTTTTAAACTAGCCATCATAAATAAAGTCTTCATTATATAATATTTTCTAAAGGAGTTGTGTTGATGAACTATAGAATACAAATGTTGAAATCTCGTCCTGCATAAATTACAATATCTTAGCGAAGTAAGTGAAATAAGGTTCATAAATTTACGTCTCTTGCCGTGCAGACGTCATATCCACATGAGGGTTTAACCACTTCTATTTTATTTTGATGTTGAAGAGTTTTCTTCTTTCTACTAAATATATGCCATACATATGCATCATCGCATCCAATGTTTATATAACATTTCCTAACAAATTTGTGTTGATGTTGTGTTGGTATTTAAGTTGCGAAATTTTATTTATATTATTTTATATCGCTTGATTATACGAAAGACGACATTAAAAATGAAACATCTGACGAAATTTTAACATTTTGTTTGAATAGGGCCTACTATTGAAATGTTTGATCTCAATAAAAATAAATGTGTAGCATTTTGTGGAGACTATGCCAACACCAATGTTAGACAACTATTAAAACAGAGTAAAAGATTTGTTGATTGACCTAAACAAAAGGGTGAAAATTTGGGTTTAACCGAAGAATTGTTTAAAAATTAAAGGTTTAACCTAAGAATTGGTTAAAAAATAAAGGTTTAACCCTAAGAATTTGGTAAAATGTGGGTGTTGACTGAAAAATTATCGGAAATTTTGTGGTTAGCCCTAAGAATTGGATAATAATTACGGTGTTGACCTAAATATTGGGTGACATTTATGGGGTTAACCTTAGAATTGGGTAAAATATTTAGAATTGGGTAAACATTCAAGGTTTAACAAATGTTTTGGGAAAAAATTACAAATTCAACCCTTAGAATTGGGTAAAGAATAAAGGTTAAACCTAAACATTGGGTAAACATTTTGTGGTTTACCTGAGAATTGGTTAAAAATAAGTGAACTTTTAGGGATTAACTTAAAATTTGATACAATTTTCTTAACTGGCTCAAGAGTTACGTGACTCAAACCTAACATTATCCTGAAAACTTTGTAAGTTAAGGTGAAAATTTTGTGGTTAACCTAAGAATTGGTAAACATTAAAGGTTTAATTCTAAGAATTGGGTAAAAATTTGGGTGTTGACCTAAAAATGGGTGAAATTTTTGGAGTTAACCTAAACTCGGGTAAAATTAAAGGTTTAACCTAAAAGTCGGGTAAAAACCTTAAATATCGTTTTCAAAATCAAAACTGTAAATAAAATAATATCTAGTTAATATTTTAGTTTTAAAAAAAGAAAGAAACTAATTCCAAAATGTTTCTTTAGAGAGAGATACTTAGATATTTTTGGAAGAGTAAATATAATTTGTTTAAAATCTTTAGAATAACATAATTTTAACGACAGATTAGTAACAAACAGTTTATAAAAACACTATCTTTATTATCAGATAAAAAATATATTTTCTAATTATAACAAATTTGTCAATAAATGTATATACAAAATACAACTACAAGTAATTCTCTATTTTTTATCAGGTGTAACCTAAAGTCTACCCAATTTAATATTTAACTTATGATTTAAGCATACATTTACATTTTCTAATTCTTTTTTCAACCAGTAATTAGAAAAATACATTATGTTTCGGTTTTCAAACTTAGAGCTACCTATTTAGGAAAAAAAGAAAGCCTTTTTATGTAAGTATGAATTTTATGTTCAGAAACTATATATACATAACGTGAAAATTTTGTATCAAATAACTATAATATTTATTGCATTTCGTTGATATTTTAATGAATATGTTCCATCATGTGATATAATATTTTCACAACAACATTTAAAAATACAGCCGTTTGGTGATTTTCTTAAAACAACATATAAGAACTTAAGAAGAAAAACAAGTTTTATATAAGTAAGAGAATTTGAGGGAAAAAACCTTAATATTATTATTACTTTTGAAAACTGAGTTTATATAATTATTATTCTCATACTTTAACATTGAGAAAAATCTTTATCTTGGTCAAATTATAAACTTCAATAACTAATAAAAATAATAATTAAAATTATACAAGATATTAAACATTGTCCTAGCAGTTTTTTAACTAACTCTTTAAAAAAAAACATATTAGAAAAGAAATTAAAGAAATATTTATATTCTAGGATCTATGACAAATTTATTAGTCTAGATTGAAAATCATTATATTATTATAAATAATCTAGTATTTACATTATTCTGAAAAATATAAAATAAATAAATAGAAAAACGCGAAAGATGAAACAAAAGTTATACCTATTCTAAATAATATAATAGCTTCAAAACAACGTGTAGTAAAAAATATCTTGTACAATTTAAGTCTACAATAGTTAGGTATTTATTTAATACGTATGATATTTGTTTTATATTAATTTATGTTTCTCAACCACGAAATTTATATGCATAAAAAATGTTAGACTTCTAAAATATTTTTACAATACAGTAGCCACCAAATCAAATTACCAACATATCTTAAATACGTCATATCGTGTTAAATTAGAATCATTTAAATAATTATGTAAGTCATAACATAAGTTATTTTAAATAATTTACATTAATTAATTATTTAGCACTTTTATAAATTTTTCTTAAGTATTAATATTTATATTTCACTTTTCTAACTTATAGAACCTAAAAGTCATTTTGTAATCAAAACTTGTGATTGACTAAAAATAATACATATAAGGTCTATGATATTTAAACTTATTATAGACTAATTTAAATTAATTATTTAGCACTTTTATACATTTATCTTAAGTATACAAGTGAATGGGACTATATTTGTCCATCAAAGAGGTGGAATTAGAATTATTTACATGATTTACTTTAGAAAGCATTTTTTTTAAATATTTTTAGTACATAATAAATCGGTAAATATAACAAATTTAAGAGTTTAGATGTCATTCTATATATTTTATAAACTAGTGGGCATAATAAAAATCGTTGGAACTGCTGTTGGAAACAATAAATTAATATACATTTCCTCTAATATTTTAATCTGTGCTATATTCCCTGTTATATTTATAGTTAGTTATTCGTATCATACTTTTAGAAATTAGACGATCTTATTAATTATAACTATCGTTGGAAAACTTCGAGAATATTCGGATATCTTCGGGAGGAGAGAGAGGAGTGGGGGTCGTGGAAACTATGATCGTGGAAGTATAGTAATCTAAAATTTTACCTACATGACTAACTTATAGATAGATAATGTAAAATAATTTGAAATTCGCGCGCGTGTGACGTCAAATGATAAATCGTTAGATAAAATTCTATAACATTTTTAAATCGCACCTTATGACTCATTTAAAGATAAATAATGTAAAATAAATTGAAATTTGCTCGTCTGTGGCGTTGAAAGATGAATCATTAGATAACATTCTATATAATTAAAAAAATAGCGCTTTTGACTAATTTAAGTTAGATTGTGTAAAATTTTTAAAAAATCGCGGGTTATGATTAATTTAAAAATCTGTAAAATAATTAAAAATAGCGCGTTATGATTAATTTAAGTTAGTTAATTTAAAAATCGCGCGTTATGACTCATTTAAAGTAATCGAATAATTTTTAAAATCGCGCGTAAAATCGGGGTGGAAAAGTACTGAATGACTAATTTAAAGATAACGCCAACATCCGGTTAAACTTGATCATTAGATTAATTATTTACTATGATTTATTGACACACTAGACCAAACTCCGTCTGACCCAAGTATCCCAATATCTACTGAGATTTCACTAATAAATAAATCAGCATTTAGTTGTAAATACAAAATTACTATAAAACTTACCACAACGGTTTGAAGGCACTGACGTTTTGAATTATTTAACACATTTAAAGTAATAAAATTTCACAAGGTTTAAGCTTCAAAAATGTATATTGCTATGAGGGTACGTTGAAATTATCTCTCAAACTAAGGGCGAACTTCTAGGCAAAAATTATGCAATATAAATAACATGGAGAATTTTTAGGACTTTATAATTTGTAGTTTTTAACAAACTTAAAATGAAGAAATGATAAATTTTATCTATTTGGGGAGTAGGCATTTCGGAATGTTTGGGCTTCAAATTGGTACATTTGTCATAAGCCCATGAAACTGGTTCTCCCAAACTAAGGGTTAGTTCTTACAAAAAATTAAACAATATTTTACCTCATTTGGCTCCGCCACGTGACTTCTTTGCTTCAGTTTTCCTGACGCGTTTCAGAGCTTGTGCCCCATCCTCAGAGAATCACTCACTTGAGATCGTCAACACATTAAAATATAAAAGTTACACAACATATTACACAACACAAACACACAACACAAAGTTACAACACGGTGGGTACCGTTACACAGTCCATGGACGACTGACGTTTCATGCCTAATACTAAGCAATGGGTCTACATAAATTGTTTATTCAAGATTGTTATCATGAATTCTGATTGCCGTGTCGTATATTAAGTTCGAAGAAAAGCATAATTGGTCATTCAATAGTGAGTTCTTGTTACCTTTAAAGGCTTTATAGATCTCATATTCTTCGATGGCATCCATATATTTGCCTTTACTGCAGATATGTAACGGTTCCATATTTGTATTGAAATCGGTGTACGAATGGTCTTCGTCCACCAGGTGGCGTGCGTAATTTGACCTAATGCCATTAATGCCATTAATGTAAATACATTAATAAATAAGCATGAAATGTTGGTGCACCAGTCTAGGCCTAACCTAAAATTATTGTGTGTATGTTGCCGTTAAGGTAAATAAAATAAATTAAACAAACACACAATAATTTTAGTTGGTCCTAAACTGATGGACCAACATTTAATGTTTATTTAATGTATTTACAATTAGATATTAAATTACATTAGGATTTTAAGAAAAATCGTGATGAACTTCGTTCCTGTCGGGGATTTCAAGATCGCACACATTTTACTTTTTTTTAAATTTTATGTTTTTCTGTAAATCTGCAGAGTAAAACGTTTAAAATAACACTTCATTTGTACATATTGGTTGAAAAATAACGACGTAATGGGCCGATAAAGAATTCCTCAGGGAATTAATTTTACAGAGTGTTAAAACAGTATCAGAACGGCTGGATTTCTTGGTTTCTAAGAAAGATAAAAAAATTGTTTAACCCCTCATTTTAAAGGATTTGTATTAATCCAAACTAGACTAACATTAAATGAATCAATTAATTTATTATATGATTATGTGGTAACACGTAAATAAATAGGAGGAATACACCTGTTAGACGCTATAGTTTTAACGCACTGAATTTTTACTGTCTCCCCCTATAAAATAGTAAATGGAGAAAGTATTGTATTCGTCAAAATTTTCGAGTTTGAGTTTTTGGTGGAAAATCCGTTTTGGGTCGCCCTGAACCTAAAAAAGTGGTTTTCGGAGTGATGTCTTTGTGTGTGTTTATGTGTGTGTGTGTGTGTG
>JAGFPH010004602.1:10985-27498 GCA_018207615.1 Philaenus spumarius | reverse complement strand
TTTCGGAGTGATGTCTTTGTGTGTGTTTATGTGTGTGTGTGTGTGTGTGGGGGGGTGTGTCTGTGTGTGCGTGTGTGTGTGTGTGGATGTTATCAGACCTAGAGCCTTTACCAGTCGTCCGATTTTGATGAAATTTGGTATGGAGGTACTAATCCACGGTATCTTCAGGCGTTTTTTTCATTTTTGTGAATTTTTAAAAATAAATAAAAAATTTATAGTTTAT
The DNA here is from genome assembly GCA_018207615.1 of Philaenus spumarius. Taxonomy (NCBI): domain Eukaryota; kingdom Metazoa; phylum Arthropoda; class Insecta; order Hemiptera; family Aphrophoridae; genus Philaenus; species Philaenus spumarius. Next base: position 27,275 of record JAGFPH010004602.1, on the reverse strand, counting down.
TAGGGACCTAAAAGTACTATAAAATATAAAATTTTAATCAAAATCGTTTAAGCCGTTTTTGAGAAAAGTAGTTTTTTCCGTTATTTTATGGATTTTTATAGAAAAATTACTCTTAAAAATAAAAAAAATAAAGAAATTGGTATTTTGAATTATTATTCTACTGATGAAAAGGTAGAGTATGTTATAGTACTTTTCGTCAAATTTCTGAGGGAGAAAGTATGTGTCAGTTTCCTGATACCGTTTATTTCAACTTAATTTATAAATATTGAAATTTTGAAATAAAACATTATTTTTTCAAAATGAATTCTAGCCTACGTTACTCAGGGATAGAGTAGCTTTTTATTAGTAAATTTAATTTTTCAATCGGTCCAGGAGTTTCAGAGTTTACCCACTACACACACTTACAAAGTATGGAATAGATTTAGATTTGTCGCGTAAGTAATCTGCGTAAGTAAAATTCCTTAAAATAGAATCCTTAGTAGAATCTGTTTGCGCCTCAGCCTCCAGCCTCGATCCACGCGCTGCTCCGTTCCGCAAGAATACTAGCTTACGAGTTTGCATCCCGACCGTCGGACTCGGATCATAAGCTACCCCCTCGTGGATTTGATCCGGGTACTTATACGTTCTGATTTAAATAAAAAACCCGAACCACAAAACAAGGAACAAAAACAACAACTAAACAACTAAATTGTAAGTTATGTTTAATACGTTACCCTTATGTACATTTCGATGACATGGTCATCATCCTCAGAGGGTTTAACCACTACTGATGTATTTAAATCAGTGTAATTTTGTCGCCACAGTGCTCTTTTATTTGTTTATAATATTTATACGTTATTCGATTCTGGGGGAACCGGTCGGGCTATAAGGTAGTGTAAAAAAACAAAATGTACAGAATAATCTTCTATATATTTTTTTTTAGATAAAACTTCCGTAAAGTTTCATTCTAGAACGAAAAATCTCTACATTTTATTTCCTATCAAAAAAACGTGCTTCCGGTTCGATATTTTTTGCTAACGAACTTGTTCGAGCGACATATAAAACCAAGTTGAATACAAAATTTGAACCAAATCGGACGTAAAATGCTACCGTTAGAGTGCAAATACATATAACTTATACATATATATTTACTGTATATGTATACCTACAATTTTTCATGAGAATCTGTTCTGTGGACCACTCTTAGTCCTCATCGACCACTCCCGACCTTAAGACTCACCATAAGCAATAGCTCATCTATCATATATGAAAATTAGCTAAAAACGTTAACAGTTACTTTGTGTAGTTCTTTTCATTTCCTGGATCTTAGCCATCCATTGCATTGGAATTTATTCCAATGAAATAGATTGCTATACAAGTCAAACCGAGTTCAGCATGTTAAAGTTGCTGGCGTTTTGTCAGTTGGTATGAGATAAAATATTATGTCCGTCAGGGATCGGTTCTTGGCCCATTCTTATTTACACAAATGACTTCCCATCATGCACATATATTGATAGTATTATGTAGTATGCAGACGACACTAATATTATTTAGGGGGAAAATTGAAGAGGAAATTTAATCGAAATGTGACATGCATTTTAATATTTCTTGCCAGTATTTTGATGGAATTGATTTAAAAATCGACTACAATAAACTTCATCATATTTGGTAAAAATAAAATGGCAAAGTTCATACCATCACGTTTTCGTATGACGAGTTGCCGGAGGAGGTGGATACAAACAGACATTACGTTAACTTGGGTCGACCATATGATAGCGTATGCCATAAATTAACTTTAGGAGTGTTTTCGCTGCGTTATTTAGCCAAATACTGTGATATATATTTATTGAAACAGGATTGGTAAGGTATAATACAGCCTTATTAAAATTATAAGATATGTGGGGAAATTCTAGCAAACGGCACTTACAAAGAGCGTTTTATTACTCTTTTGTTCATTCAAAATTAGAATATGGAATTACTTTTCGCAATATAGTACATGTAAATCTCATTTTAACGTTATTATCAAGGTGCAAGCATCATTTATTAGGATAATCTGCGATCAAGGTAGAAGGCCAAGTTCTTATCCAGTTTCGCCAGCATTGATAGCGGTCGTATAAAGAAAGGTGAGTTGATAGCACTCGTACACGTGAGCGCTGCGCTGCACGTACGCAGCTCGTGCGCATTTTATTTATCATATTTGTGACACGGCGATCCATCTCATGTCGGTTTTTCCAACGAACGCTTTGAATGTTCGTCGTTCATATTTGGACGGGAGGTTTGTCGTTTTCAGCGGGCATGTGATTATTGTATTTCAAGATATTAATTTTCCAGTGATTGAATTTGGATTGTTCAGAAGCGAATTTAATGAAATTAATAGATTCCTACAGAAACCAAATCATTCTTTGGGATCTTTTGCGTAAGGATCATTTTTTTTAATATATAAAAGCAGATGCTTGGCGAGAAATATCCGCGGAGATGGGTATATCAGCGGACCAGTGTAAAACAAAAATAACATATTTGCTGTCTTCATACCAACGGGAGAAGAGCAAGTTAAAAAGCAGACTGGGAACAGGAAAAGTTGTGAATCAAATAAGATATTATGTAAATCTCTTTTAATTGTCATTATTAAATAAGTTAACCCTGGAAGTGGTAGAACTGGCCTTGTTAATGCGCCCGGATTTTTTGCGTTTTTTCCCAGCATGGTTTTCAAAAATTTTTCAAATATAGTAAGTATATCCTAATACAAAAGTGTTCAGTAGCTTTTTTGTAGAATAAGGTCCAAAGAATTCAAATATGCAGCTAAAAAAATGATTGATGTAAAATTTTAAAAGTTATTAGCTCAGAAAGCAAAACACTTCTGGAAAAAATCCAACTTTAGGCCAACATAAAACGTAGTAAACATTTTTTGTAATTTGTAAAATATAAAAAAGTAAAGTTAATATATAAGTAAAGTTAAGTTAACTAAATATAATTTGGTTCTAAATAGAAGCGTATACAAATATACTGTTATAAATTTCAAAAATATTTTTCAGAAAATACCAGTTTTTATGTTCCTACTTCAAAACCGCTAACAAAATTAAGCCTATTTTGAAATAAATATAATTTAAATCATGTTCATAGTCCAGTCAAATTAGCTAAAAATGGCGCGAATGGTGCATTAAATCATGGAGTTCCAACTTTTTCAGGAATGTGTAGTGGATGGTCTCCTGAATATATTAAATTGTTGTACTTTTAGCAAAATAAAAGTAAAAAAATGTTGGTATTCACATAACACTTTTATACAAATAATATTTTGTTGTTTCATAGTTTGTTTCCTGAATGTATTTCGAACAGGTGCAATATAAGCATATTTTTTAACACATAAAGCTAACTTTCTTTTTGGACTTTTTGTTAAATAAAACAATGTAATCGTAAAATTCACTTAACAATTCCGTGTTTAAACGGAATTTCCGTTTTTTTTTAATGTGTTTGTTAGCTGAATGAACTTCAAACAACTGCAGTATGAGCAAATGTTTTAACGCATGCAGCTAATTTACTTTTGGAATTTTATTTAAATAAAACAAAGAGATTGTAATATTTCCCTAACAATTCCACAAACTTATATATTGATATTATTCACATAACACTTTTATACAACAAATATTTTGTTGTTTGATAGTTTGTTTCATGAATGTATTTCAAACAGGTGCAATATAAGCATATTTTTTAACACATAAAGCTAACTTTTTTTTGGACTTTTTGCTAAATAAAACAATGTAATTGTAATATTCACTTAACAATTCCGTGTTTTAACGGAATTTTCGTGTTTTTTTTAAATGCGTTTGTTAGCTGAATGAACTTCAAACAAGTGCAATATATGCAAGTGTTTTAACACATGCAGCTAATTTTCATTTGGAATTTGATATTTAAATAAAACAAAGTGATTGTAATATTTCCCTACCAATTCCACAAACTTATATATTGATATTGTATTTAATAGCTGAATAAACTTCAAACAGGTGCAATATGAGCAGATGATTTAACACATTTATCTAATTTTCTGTTGTAAGTTTATCTAAATAAAAAAGTAATATTAATATTCACTTAACAATTCCGTACATCTAGTATATTGGTAATTTAAAAGTATATATACTTTAATTTAATTTTAGTATATTGTGTAACGTCCCATCAACAACTTACAACTTCTATCATTTATCCTTACCTATGTAACGTCCCATCGACATTTACAACCTTCTATCATTTATCCTTACCTACATTTCCCAAATAGTTATCCTTTTCTCCGCCAGATGTCGACTCTGTACGGTATCTGCAGCCGTACATACTGGTTTAGTATGCGATAGCATTTTGTAATCCGACAACCCATCAGCTGTTCTTTATCTATTGAGTTGAAATTCGCTTTGTCATAAGGGTTGCTAGAAGGTCGGCCATTAGACCGTTACGAACGAAACTTTAAGACGCTGCCAAGTGGTAGTTATGTTATTAAACTTTAAATAATTTAATCGCGATTAACGACGGTGTGTCGCTGAACAACATGAATTACTTCTAAACCTTTGTTTTCCGGATACCAGGTAGGAATGTTTTTAGCTTTACCTTGATAATTATAAAATATTTACTTGTAAAACTTAATAAGGTTATTTCCACTTTTGGTTTATGTACAACTTCCTAACTCATTTTGTTCAATTTATTAGAGAAACCTATGTATTTCATTTTTTTTTACTACAGCCTAAATTTTAAATGTAAATCTTACAGCCTACAAAAACTATAAAGCCGATATCATGTTGGTTATTGCTAAAGCCTAAACATATTTCCACAAACAAGCCTAAATTGCTCTGTATTAAATTAACTATAACTATGTAATTTTTCTACAGTGTAACCAATATTGAAAACTTTTAATAAGCTATAAGCATAATATTACTGATATGTAACTAAACGTTAACATTTTTTTTATGTTACCATGTGGCTTACCTAACATGTAGAGACAGTCTTATGCAACATTACACATGTTATATTAACCATCACAATCTAAGTAGCAATTTGCCATCTTGTGCTACAAATTTCAATAAAACAGCCAACTCAAAGAACTATCATTTTATGCTTATTTAAATAGCTGCAAGTTTTCTAAAAAGGAAATTGTTATTTATGTTATACAGTTATACTGGTCCAACTCCAGGGAATGTTATAATACAATGGCATAACCTGCAACAGCTACGCTTAGAAAAGGCCTACTTTCCAACTGAACTTTAAAAAAAAAATTAAACAAATATTTCTACAGTGCTTTAATTAAAAAGACAGAACTTAATTTAAAATGTGAACGATCTGCAGTTGTTCTTTTTCTTTTATGTTAACTGTTAAATAGGCTGTATTTTGAAAGTAATTTTGTATATGTGTACTATTTAGGATATGTTAGTATTTAATAATTTGGGAGGAGCAAGCTAGCACATTTCGGACCTTAGCCCTAAGGGCTGCATATTAGAAATTTCAGACCTTTTTTTTTATATATAGAGAGACGTCTCATAATTAATTTTGTCTATTTATTCAATTATTTATAATTACCTTTTAGAGTTGGCCAACGACATATATATTTATTTTTAAAAACAAATCCATGGTATTTCATGTTAAAACTTTGTAACTTGTAAATCTTTTCTGTATAAATTCTGTAATTATTATTAAAAGGGAGGGTTTTTGATTTTTATTTTTGGGGAGGGCTTTTAAATTCAATTTAATAAAATATATATGTTTTCTTTTTTTTAAATCTCAAACTTTTCTTGTATTAAGGGGATATTAATTATTTCTTTTGTATTAAGGGCATGTAAACTTTTATTTTGGTTAATAAAACCAAAAATTATACCTATTTCTATAGTTTATTGAGCTAACCTCTAGGTATCCTGTGCATTGTAAGAGATAAGCTGAAATATTCCTACTTTTGGTGATATTTAAATTTTAAGGTAAGTTTTGAACAGTACCAATCTATGTGGCCCAGTATTGCTTCCGTTCCCTTAATTATTCTTTTGTAAGATTGGTACACCTACATTTCCCAAATAGTTATCCTTTTCTCCGCCAGATGTCGACTCTGTACGGTATCTGCAGCCGTACATACTGGTTTAGTATGCGATAGCATTTTGTAATCCGACAACCCATCAGCTGTTCTTTATCTATTGAGTTAGAAATTCGCTTTGTCATGAGGGTTGCTAGAAGGTCGGCCATTAGACCGTTACGAACGAAACTTTAAGACGCTGCCAAGTGGTAGTTATGTCATTAAACTTTAAATAATTTAATCGCGATTAACGACGGTGTGTCGCTGAACAACATGAATTACTTCTAAACCTTTGTTTTCCGGATACCAGGTAGAAATATTTTAGCTTTACCTTGATAATTATAAAATATTACTTGTAAAACTTAATAAGGTTATTTCCACTTTTGGTTCATGTACAACTTCCTGACTCATTTTGTTCAATTTATTAGAGAAACCTATGTATTTCTTTTTACTACAGCCTAAATTTTAAATGTAAATCTTACAGCCTACAAAAACTATAAAGCCGATATCATGTTGGTTATTGCTAAAGCCTAAACATATTTCCACAAACAAGCCTAAAGTGTTATGCATTAATTAACTATAACTGTGTAGTTTTTCTACAGTGTAACCGATATTGAAAACTTTTAATAAGCTATAAGCAAAATATTGCTGATATGTAACTAAACGTTAACATTTCTTTTATGTTACCATGTGGCTTACCTAACATGTAAAGACAGTCTTATGCAACATTACACATGTTATATTAACCATCACAATCTAAGTAGCAATTTGCCATCTTGTGCTACAAATTTCAATAAAACAGCCAACTCAAAGAACTATCATTTTATGCTTATTTAAATAGCTGCAAGTTTTCTAAAAAGGAAATTGTTATTTATGTTATACAGTTATACTGGTCCAACTCCAGGGAATGTTATAATACAATGGCATAACCTGCAACAGCTACGCTTAGAAAAGGCCTACTTTCCAACTGAACTTTAAAAAAATTAAACAAAATATTTCTAGTGTTTTAATTAAAGACAGAACTTAATTTAAAATGAGAACTATCTGCAGTTGTTCTTTTTCTTTTATGTTAACTGTTAAATAGGCTGTATTTTGAAAGTAATTTTTGTATATGTGTACTATTTAGGATATGTTAGTATTTAACAAATTGGGAGGAGCAAGCCAGCACATTTCGGACCTTAGCCCTAAGGGCTACCTATTAGAAATTTCACACCTTTTTTTTATATATAGAGAGACGTCTCATAATTAATTTTGTCTATTTATTTAATTATTTATAATTACCTTTTAGAGTTGGCCAACGACATATATATTTATTCTTAAAACAAATCCATGGTATTTCATGTTAAAACTTTGTAACTTGTAAATCTTTTCTGTATAAATTCTGTAATTATTATTAAAAGGGAGGGTTTTTGATTTTTATTTTTGGGGAGGGCTTTTAAATTCAATTTAATAAAATATATATGTTTTCTTTTTTTAAATCTCAAACTTTTCTTGTATTAAGGGGATATTATTAATTTCTTTTGTATTAAGGGCATGTAAACTTTTATTTTGGTTAATAAAACCAAAAATTATATCAATTTCTATAGTTTATTGAGCTAACCTCTAGGTATCCTGTGCATTGTAAGAGATAAGCTGAAATATTCCTACTTTTGGTGATATTTAAATTTTAAGGTAAGTTTTGAACAGTACCAATCTATGTGGCCCAGTATTGCTTCCGTTCCCTTAATTATTCTTTTGTAAGATTGGTACAATTGTTAGTTGAATAAAAGTGAACATATACAATATGAGCAGATAATTTAACAATGCAGCTAATTTACTATTGGAATTTTATTTAAACAAAACAAAGTGTCCCACCTGCAGCAGGACATGAACGACGCAATAATGTGGCCACACACATTTTTATTAAATTCTTACGACGAGTTGTACTCCGATTTTGTGTGTGTTTGTGTTATGTGTTCATATATATGTTAGTGTTAGTACAAGCCTGACAAAGCCGACAGTGTTCAGCGAAACAGCGCTGTAGCTATAATCTGCAACTAAGGACTGAAGACAACTAATACAAGGTAATTATAACGATATAATTAACAGTCCAAGGCAACACAATAAATTCTATATAAAACAAAGTGATGTATTATTTCCCTAACAATTCCGTAAACTTATGTATTGATATTGAATTTGTTAGCTGAATAAACTTCAAACAGGTGCAATATGAGGAGATGTTTGAACACAAAAAGCTAAAATATTTTTGTATCATTAGCAAAATAAAAATAAAAAAATGTTCATATTCACATAACAATTTTATACAACTAACATTTTGATGTTTGATAGTTTGTTTCATGAATGTATTTCAAACAGGTTCAATATAAGCATATTTTTTAATACATAAAGCTAATATTCATTAGATTTTTTTTCTAAATAAATCAGTGTAATTGTAGTATTTACTACTCCGGGTAACAATTCCGGGTTTTAACTGAATTTACGTGTTTTTTAATGTGTTTGTTAGCTGAATGAACTAAAAACAAGTGCAATATTTGCAAATGTTTTAACGCATGCAGCTAATTTACTTTTGGAATTTTTTGCTGAATAAAACAATGTAATAATTGTAATATTCACTCTAGCAATTCCGTGTTTTAAATGAATTTCCGTGTTTTTAAATGTGTTATATATCTAATATATTGGTAATGTGTCTGTTAGCTGATTAGAAGTGTATATATACAATATGAGCAAATTTTTTAACTCATGCAGCTAATTTACTTTTGGAATTAGATTTTTAAATAAAACAAAGTGCTTGTAATGTTTCCCTTACGATTCCACAAACTTATATATTGATATTATTCACATAACTCTTTTATACAACTAATATTTTGTTGTTTGATATTTTGTTTCATGAATGTATTTCAAACAGGTGCAATATAAGCATATTTTTTAACACATAAAGCTAACTTTCTTTTGGACTTTTTGCTAAATAAAACAATGTAATTGTAATATTCACTTAACAATTCCGTGTTTTAACGGAATTTTCGTTTTTTTTTAAATGCGTTTATTAGCTGAATGAACTTCAAACAAGTGCAATATATGCAAGTGTTTTAACACATTCAGCTAATTTTCTTTTGGAATTTGATATTTAAATAAAACAAAGTGATTGTAATATTTCCCTACCAATTGAACAAACTTATATATTGATATTGTATTTAAAAGCTGAATAAACTTCAAACAGGTGCAATATGAGCAAATGATTTAACACATTTATCTAATTTTCTGTTGTAAGTTTATCTAAATAAAAAAGTAATATTAATATTCACTTAACAATTCCGTACATCTAGTATATTGGTAATTTGTCTGTTAGTTGAATAAAAGTGAACATATACAATATGAGCAGATAATTTAACAATGCAGCGAATTTACTATTGGAATTTTATTTAAACAAAACAAAGTGTCCCACCTGCAGCAGGACATGAACGACGCAATAATGTGGCCACACACATTTTTATTAAATTCTTACGACGAGTTGTACTCCGATTTTGTGTGTGTTTGTGTTATGTGTTCATATATATGTTAGTGTTAGTACAAGCCTGACGAAGCCGACAGTGTTCAGCGAAACAGCGCTGTAGTTATAATCTGCAACTAAGGACTGAAGACAACTAATACAAGGTAATTATAACGATATAATTAACAGTCCAAGGCAACACAATAAATTCTATATAAAACAAAGTGATGTATTATTTCCCTAACAATTCCGTAAACTTATGTATTGATATTGAATTTGTTAGCTGAATGAACTAAAAACAAGTGCAATATTTGCAAATGTTTTAACTCATGCAGCTAATTTACTTTTGGAATTTTTTGCTGAATAAAACAATGTAATAATTGTAATATTCACTCTAGCAATTCCGTGTTTTAAATGAATTTCCGTGTTTTTTAAATGTGTTATATATCTAATATATTGGTAATGTGTCTGTTAGCTGATTAGAAGTGTATATATACAGTATAAGCAAATTTTTTAACGCATGCAGCTAATTTACTTTTGGAATTAGATTTTTAAATTAAACAAAGTAATTGTAATATTTCCCTACCAATTCCACAAACTTATATATTCATATTGTATTTGTTAGCTGAATTAACTTCAAACTAGTGCAATATTAGCAGATGTATTAACACATAAAGTTGAAATATTTGTGTATTATTAGCAAAATAAAAATAAAAAATATTGATTTTCACATAACAGTTGTATACAACTGATATTTTGATGATTGATAGTTTGTGTCATGGACGTATTTCAAACAGGTGCAATATAAGCATATTTTTTAACACATAAAATTATGATTAACTTGTTTTCTTTTCTTTTTTTTTCCTTACTGGACTGGATTTATTTTAAATAAATACCTTGTTTACGTGAAATTCGAGTGCGTAACTAAGGACGGACCTCAATGCACGTGCGAGTGTTTTCATCCTTAAGCCTATATTTATATCTTTGTTCAAATGTGCTGTGTAAATGTATAGTGTTTGTGTTTTGTGTTTGTGTTTGTAAATTGTGATTAACAATTTAATGTTGTTTTGACGCGCATTAAATTAAATGCAAAAAATTATAATAATATAATCGGTTCGACAATGCCTGAAAAATAGGCGAAACGATCATCACCGCCAAATAGAAAAGAGACATCAAACAGGACTGTGAGCAGAATTTCACGTAAACAAGGTATTTATTTAACATAAAATTAATTTTCTTTTGAACTTTATTCTAAATAAATCAGTGTAAAAGTAATATTGACTACTCCGGGTAACAACTCCGGGTTTTACCTGAATTTACTTGTTTTTTAAATGTGTTTTTTAGCTAAATGAACTTCAAACAAGTGCATATATAAAAATGTTTTAACGCATGCAGCTAATTTACTTTTGGAATGTTTGACTGAATAAAACAATGAAATTATTGTAACATTCACTCTAGCAATTCCGTATTTTAACTGAATTTTCGTGTGTTTTAAATGTGTTTGTTAGTTGAATGAAATTCAAACAAGTGCAGTATGAGCAAATGTTTTAAGGTATGCAGCTAATTTACTTTTGGAATTCGATTTAAATAAAACAAAGTGATTGTAATATTTCCCTAACAATTCTTAACTTCAAACTAGTGCAATATGAGCAGATGATTTAACACATTTATCTGATTTTCTGTTGTAAGTTTATCTAAATAAAAAAGTACGTCTCAAAATGTACGTCTCTTGGCGTTCAATTTGATGTCCTGATAAATTTACGACTAATGGCACCAGCACTCAAATCCACATAAGGGTTTAACTACTTCTATTTTGTTTAGATGTTGAAATGTTTTCTTCCTTCTGCTAAATATATTTCATACAAATGCATTATCGAATACAATGTTTATATAATATTTCCTAATAGATTTGTGTTGATGGTCTATAGCCTAAGGGTCTGCGCAAGAGTCCTGTAAACATTACAATAAATCAGTTTCTAGTTGGCGAAGTATGATGATATTCACATAAATTTATGTCTTTGGCGTGCAGTTAAAACAGTCAAGGTTTTGAAGTGCTGATGAATTATTTGATGTTATAGTTCTCAAATCCGACCATAACTTCGAAATTCACGGCTGATTTATTTTACGTTAAAAGTTTGTTCTCTTCATTCTGCTAAATATATACCATATTTTTAAAACTAGCAATCATAAAATACAATCTTCATTATACGATATTTCCTAATGGTGTTGAGTTGGTGTACTACAGCCTACAATGGTTGAGCTTAAGATCTGCATATATTACTAACCACGATAAATACAGTCTTCATTATATAATACTTATTAACGGAGTTGTGTTTATGTCTACGATGGTTGATATCTGGTCCTGCACACATTACAATATCTTAACGAAATAAGGTTCATAAATTTACGTCTCTTGGTTCATAAATTTTGATGTTCTGATAAATTTACCACTAATGGTATAGCACTCAAATTCAAATGAGGGTTTAACCACTTATATTTTATTTTTATGTTGCAGTTATTTCTCCTCTCTGCTAAATATATCATACATATGCATCTTCGAATACAATGTTTATGTCATATTTCCAGATAGCCTAAGGGTTTGCGCAAAAAACCTGCAAATATTAAAATATCTTAGTTTCTTGTTGGCGAAGTATGGTGATACTTAATGAAATAATAATCTTTGGCGTGCAGTTAAAACAGTCAAGGTTTAAAGTGCTGATGAATTTAATGTTAAAAGCTTGTTCTCTTCATTCTTCCAAATACATTCCATATTTTTGAAACTAGCCATCATAAAATACAATCTTCATTATTTGATATTTCCTAACATAGTTGTATTGATGTACTAAAGCATACAGTGGGTGACTTTAAGATCTGCAGGTTTATGGAGCTAAAACTCTCATAAACTTAACATAAAGACCAAAACAACAGTATAACAGTATGAAAACTAGTCAAATAAAATCTTGAAAACTAAACCAATAACAACCACTTATTTAAGCTACGACTACAAATAAATTACAATCAAATTAATCATTTAAAGACTTTAATTATTACTAATTATTTACCTTAAGTCCGTCTTGTGACTCCTTGTCGTTTAGTTTAAGACGACATGTTTCGGAGCCGTAACTCATCTGGTCATCCCTCTGGTGAGTTCGTCGAACATTGAAAACATTAAAATTTTATAAACACACACATTTACACACGCACACTAACACACAAACACAGTTCGTCACACGAATAAATACAAGAAATAAGCCGCATCTCAACGTCCGGTCAGTATAATGCAGTGCAGCCTACTTCAATTATGTAACAAGAAACAAATAATAGCAACACTGACCTGAAACCAATGAATAACAAATATACATTTGGGTATAAAATAAAATGCCAGTAAAACATAATATAACAAAGTAACAAAAACAATCAAATAAATCATTAAACAAAATAAGTACTTGATATAAAAATGTGTTTAATTGTAAAATATTTTTAAAAGAAATTCTTATTAGCGATGAAAACCACCATTGTTATCTTAGTTTCTTGTTGGCGAAGTTTGGTGATATTTAAATAAATAATAATCATTGGCGTGCAGTTAAAATAGTCAAGGTTGTGAAGGTCTGTTGAATTTTATATTACATCACTAAAATTCAACAGAACCTTACAAACCACAACTGATTTAAATTTGACGTTAATAGTTTGTTCTCTTAATTCTGCTAAAACATTAGATATTTTTTTAAAACTAGCCACCATAAATACAATCTTCATTATATAATATTTCCTAAAGGAAATATTGCTATGAGGGTACGTTGAAAGGATCTCTCAAACTAAGGACGAACTTCTAGGCAAAAATATTCAATATAAATAACATGGAGAATTTTTAGGACTTTATAATTTGTAGTTTTTAACAAACTTAAAATGAAGAAATGATGATAAATTTTATCTATTTGGGGAGTAAGCATTTCGGAATGTTTGGGCTTCAAATTGGTACATTTGTCATAAGCCCATAAAACTGGTTCTCCCAAACTAAGGGTTAGTTCTTACAAAAAAGTTCTCCCAATTAAATAGCACGACAATATTTTAAAATGGCAGTTATTTTTAAAATAAAGTTATTTTTGAACGAAGTTCCTTACGCGGCTTGCCGTAGGAGTTGACAAATAGAAAATGTAATGCGTAACGAAAAACCTTTATTGAATTGGTTGCTATGATAATGAATGTAAATACATTCAAGAAACATGTGTTTTGGTTCATCAATTTTAAGCTAGGAAACGTTCGGTTCCGTCCGTCGTAGTTCGGATATTATCGTCAAGCACTGATATTAACAATTTATTAAAAGTTAATTAAATTATCTGACTATTGCAATTTTGTAATGTAGATTCAAGAAATGGGAAATATGTGTAATACAAATCTAGAAAAGTAAGTTAATATAATTTTATATTTTGATACAAGTATTACTGTTTTCATACTTTTAATGTTATTAAAATAAATGTGTAGAATTAATAATAACCTCAAAGCTAAGATGGTAAACACATTTAAATGTCCGTTCACTGTAAATACATTCAATAAAAATAAAATGTTAGTTGATCAGCCTAGGCCTAACCTACATTTATTGTGTGTATGTTTAATTTATTTTAAATGCCTTAACAGCAACATACAAACATAATTTATGTTTTGTGCACATTTATGGCGCAGTACGTTTCGAATGGTATAATTTTAATCTTTCAAATGCCGTTTATTATTAGTTTGTTTTTTGGGATACAAATATTTACTGTTTCAATACGTTTAATGTTAAAGGTGTAAAATTAATTATAACATCAAAGCTAAGATGGTAAAAACAGTTAAATGTACATTCATTGTAAATACATTAATAAATAAGCATGAAATGTTGGTGCATCAGTCTAGGCCTTACCTAAAATTATTGTGTGTATGTTGCCGTTAAGGTAAATAAAATAAATTAAACAAACACACAATAATTTTAGTTGGTCCTAAACTGATGGACCAACATTTAATGTTTATTTAATGTATTTACAATTAGATATTAAATTACATTAGGATTTTAAGAAAAATCGTGATGAACTTCGTTCCTGTCGGGGATTTCAAGATCGCACACATTTTACTTTTTTTTAAATTTTATGTTTTTCTGTAAATCTGCAGAGTAAAACGTTTAAAATAACACTTTATTTGTACATATTGGTTGAAAAATAACGACGTGATGGGCCGATAAAGAATTCCTCAGGGAATTAATTTTACAGAGTGTTAAAACAGTATCAGAACGGCTGGATTTCTTGGTTTCTAAGAAAGATAGAAAAATTGTTTAACCCCTCATTTTAAAGGATTTGTATTAATCCAAACTAGACTCACACAGTTTGTTTTGTGTAGTCCTTTACGGAAATCGTTATCTATAACATAGAGCATACCTTATAGGTAATCAACCGGTTACTTGCTTAGTCTAATAAGGACGTTAACTTGTGGTGCAGTTCAGGCAGTGCTCGAATAAAGTTGACAAATTTGCAGTGCGTATTCGTTCACAGATATCGATCTCGATATAATCTAGGTATATAGCTTGTGTAAAGTAAACAGTTTAGTTGGCTTAACAAATATCGAATATGGATCCTGTGTACATGATAAATACTAGGGAATCTTATGTTGCCCGTTTTAGGGTGTATGGTTCTGCCACGACATTTAAATTCAATCCAGTCCCTAAAGGCGAATCAGAAATCGATTGCCTTAAAAAAGGGTTTGCAAGTCTGGTTGAAAAAATGAAATCCGACTCCTCGGACAACGATCAATTAGGGTTTACACTAACAAGTCTAAATTTGAAAATGAGGAACCGGGGTTCCTTGCCTTTCGACCAGCAAGTCAAGTGCACGGGAATCTTATTTGGGATATTTTTGGAGGAATTATTCAGAGTAATGCGGAGTCAATTAAATCCACAGATACTTTCAAAATTGAGTGTACTAGAATCAATCTTCCTGTAGGCAGTGGTAGACAAAGACCAGGACTATATAATAATTTCAATGACGAATGTAGAGGAAGAAACGGTATTGTAGTAATAAAAAACACAGACTCTCTGTGTTTGCCGTGCTCCCTCGTAGTTGCTATAGCTCATGCGGAAAAAGACAAGGACTATGCGGCTATACGATTGAATATATGTAACAGACAGACCTTAGAGCCCGACAACTTATGCTCGATGCCGGGGTTCAACTCACAGACGAGGGTGCGGGGGTGCAGGAGTTGCATCAGTTTCAAAATCATCTGCCTCTACACAAAATTACGGTGTACAGATACGGAAATAGAGGTCGTGATATTTATTTCGAAGGCGATGTGCAGAATCCTCGCTACAAACTAAATTTAATTTTTAACGAAGGCCATTTCAACGTAATTACTAGTTTGACCTCCGCGTTCGCTTGCCACTATTACTGCGAGGCGTGTCACATTCCTTATGACCACAAAGGAAGACATAGATGTCCGAACATTTGTCCAGCGTGCCAAACAGTATCTCCTCGTTGTAAATTGGAATATGACGGAATAACGTGTCCTGAATGCAATCTCCTCTTTAAAAATCAAATTTGTTTCATTGCCCATCAAGGTGAACGTTGTAAGTCTGTTAGAAAGTGTACCGAGTGTGGTAAGATTGTTAGAAAAAATGAACGTAAATCAAACCATGTTTGTGGCGAAGTGTATTGTAAAACTTGTACGGAATACAAACCTGCTAATCACCAATGCTTTATGAGGATCAGTAGAGACCGGGGCACTTGGGCGCCGGAAGTGACGTCACAGGTCACGTGACACCCCCGGCCCC
>JAGFPH010004602.1:0-10885 GCA_018207615.1 Philaenus spumarius | reverse complement strand
TTTTTTTTTTTTTTTATGCCGCCATTTTGCTCCGCCATCTTTTTTTTTGTTGGAGGGAATTTCGGTCAGCCATTTTCTTTTCGTGTGTCGTCATCTTGTGTCAGCCATCTTTGTTTCGTTGGAGGGAATTTTGAGCCGCCATTTTCTTTTTGTGTGTCGTCATCTTGTGTCAGCCATCTTTGTTTTGTTGGAGGGAATTTTGAGCCGCCATTTTTTGTAATAATAAATATTTAATGCTTTGAAAAAAGTTTGTACTTCTCCGAGAGCCGAACCGGGTACCACAGCGTCCCGAAACCGCGACGCTGCCGGTTAGGCTACGCCGACTCTGTCGAGAAGTGACCATCCTATGTGGGTATATGGGATTGACGTTTGTCGTCGACCTTGTTGACTCTTTGTACTCTTATATTGCTATTAAAAGATTCACTTTGTCTAACGGTCATTCTAAAGGTTCGATTGACCCTGATAGTAAGAAGAACTATCGGTTTTACTAGTTTTACGTTATAGGGTTAAGGGACATAATTATGGGAAAATGATAAATACAATGTATTTCAATAATTTTTATTTCTCTCTCACTTTCTTTCAATATTTCTTTTTTTTTAAATATTATAATCGGGGAAGCTAGGCAGAAGATAGTACCTTGCCCAGTACAAGGGGTCCTCCGATAACCGGCTGCTCCGTCGACGACGGACGGTGACCGTCTTTCCGTTGCCGGAAACGGTCCGCTCCCAGGTGATGGAGGAGTGGGAGGAGGAGGCAGCCGGCGGTGACGCTGTGGTTGTAGGCGCTGGTGGTGCTGGTGGTGGTGGTGGTGGTGGTGGTGGTGGTGGTGGTGGTGGTGGCGGCGATGGTGATGGTGACGGTGGCGATGGTGACGATGGTGATGGTGGTGGTGGTGGTGGTGGTGGTGGTTGTGGTGACGACGGCGATGGTGGTGGTGACGATGGTGGTGGTGGTAGTACCATCGTCCTCGTACAAAGATCCAATGGTTCTTCGTTTAGTGTGTAATACATCTGTAAGAACAAATTTATTTTAGAAATAGAATTGGAAAAAATCTGCAAATGAGGTGAAGTTAGGTTAAATATCCAGCATTTTCTTTTTTAGTAAGAATTATAGAGAAGAATATTAATGTTTACTCACATTTCGTTGATCAGTCATAGAGAAGTAAACTCTCACTGTGACGTTGTGGTGTGTGTGTGTGTGTGTGTGTGTGTGTGTGTTAATATAATGTCTATGGGTAAATTAAGCAAAGTGTATATTATTGTTTCTTCATTTAAGAATCGTTCAATTTAGTTTGTCGTACCAGAACGTCGTCTTAGATAAGATATACACACTTCACGATCACAGTAAAAATCATCACAATATACTATTTCTTCACTGACTCTACAACGTAACCAGTCGGCAAACATCCCTAGTGAAAATAAAGGACCTATTACGCATTTATCACACCAGTAACCCGGATCCCAAATAGTATACAATAACACATCATCGTCTACAACGTCTCTAAGACTAGTCATTCTAAGTTTAGTTCTATCAAAATTAGAATCATTCACGACAATCAAACTGAAACATCGTCTACACATATAAACTCCGTTGTAGATAAAACACCTTACAAATACAATATTGTACTCGTATGCGAATGTAGGTACCTCAGGTGGATGGTTCATCAACATAAAAAAATCTGTATAAGAAACATTATCAAAGTCAATACTTAGATAATCAAATCCTTCTGTGTTACACTTTACTTTCATCAGATAGTTTTTAAAATTAGTTTTTAAATCTCTTTTAATAGAAACAGGTAATTCAAGTTCATCTATAGTACATTCTTCTATTAAAACTTGTTTACACACTTCTCTAGAGCATAGATCGAATAAAGTTTCTGGTACAGCCATAAAGTCTGTTCACAAACTCCACGTTCTCCTAAAATAAAATATTATGGTATTAATATCCAAGTTTACTCACATTTCGTTGATCGGTCGTAGAGAAGTAAACTCTCACTGTGACGTTGTGGTGTGTGTGTGTGTGTGTGTGTGTGTGTGTTTTAATATAATATCTATGGGTAAATTAAGCAAAGTGTATATTATTGTTTCTTCATTTCAGGATCGTTCAATTTAGTTTGTCGTACCAGAACGTCGTCTTAGATAAGATATACACACTTCACGATCACAAAAAAAATCATATGAACTACGATCACCACGTACTGTTTCTTCACCACGGGTTGAAGGATCCCAATCGGTAAACTTTCCTAGTGAAAATAAAGGACCTACTACGCATTTATCACACCAGTAACCCGGATCCCAAATAGTATACAATAACACATCACCGTCTATAACGTCTCTAAGACTATTCATTCCAAGTTTAGTTCTATCAAAATTAGAATCATTCACGACAATCAAACTAAAACACCGTCTACACAAATAAACACCGTTGTAGATAAAGCATCTTGCAAATAAAATATTGTACTTGTTTGCGAATGTAGGTACTTCAAGTGGATGGTTCATCAACATAAAAAAATCTGTATAAGAAACATTATCAAAGTCAATACTTAGATAATCAAATCCTTCTGTGTTACACTTTACTTTCATCAGATAGTTTTTAAAATTTGTTTTTAAATCTCTTTTAATAGAAACCGGTAATTCAAGTTCATCTATAGTACATTCTTCTATTAAAACGTGTTTACACACTTCTCTAGAGCATAGATCGAATAAAGTTACTGGTGTAGCCATAAATCTGTTCACAAACTCCACGTTTCTCCTGAAATAAAATATTAAGGTATTAATATTACTGACGATTGCTGTAACTACGAGTGTTTCCATTTAACTCCTCAGGAGAAAAGACATTGTTATACCGACACGTTCATCATCCTCGTCAAACTTTTAAAAAAAGCACAGTATACTCAGACCGTATCTGATCATAATAACTTTAATTTTCGAAATCAAATACGTATGATTCAACACCAAAGTATTTAAAAGCGCGGTTTCGTTTGGCTTAACTGAATTGAAGCGATCCCCTGGTTGAAGCCATAATATATTTACAAAGTATGAAACACTATAGGATTTAAATGCCGAGAGAGAGAGAGAGAAATAAAAAAGAGCAAGGTGGTTTTACCTTGGAAGAGGACCCCAACCACGTCCTCTTCGGTGACAATCAGACCAAAATATTATTGTCTCCCCTCCTATGTATAGCATTCTAGTCCACTATTTCAAGAGCGACCGTTTTACCAACTATTGCTGTAACTACTAGATGTTTTCCGATAAACTCATCTAACTCCGCAGGAGAAAAGACATTGTTGTACCGACTCGGCAGAAAAACGGATTTTTCATCATCCTCGTCAAACTTTAAATGGCACAGTATACTCGGCCCGTATCTGGTCATAATAAGTTTAATTTTCGAAATCAAATACCCACGATTCAACACCAAGGTATTTAAAAGAACGGTTTCGTTTGGTTTAACTAAATTGAAGCGTTCCCTTGTTGAAGCCATAATATACTTACAAAGTATAAAACACTACACCAAACCACAACAGTAAGAAAGAGAGAGCACTATTGTATCTCAATACAGACTGATTGACTATCCAGAAATACTTCTTTATATATGTATAGAAAGGGGAGGGGTCAAGGTGTCGAGAACAATAGACAATATTTGCGTGTATAAGAGGCCGGATGCGATAATAACTACATCCTACCTCATGTCAGGTTCAGCCATGCGAAAATATGAACGTCCTATCTCGTGTCAAACTCGGCCATGCGAAAATATCGCTATCTCATGCAATTAAAACAACCTTACTCGACCGGATGCGATAAGAAATACATACCGCCTCAAGCGTGTTAAATATCTGTGACCTGTTGGTAATTTCATTCTCACCGATATTTCACAATCCCACGCCTACTGGCGTTGTTACCCGATTGTATTCCCACCGTCATTCTATTCCTGACTCTACTGATGTGCGCATCGGTAGTCTACTGCTCCGGTAAGTTAACATATTGTTTTATCTCTCTCTCTTTATTCATAGTTCGATAATCATATCATCTCTTTCCTTATTTAATTTCATATTTTAAATTTTATGTTTATAAGTCTACATTTATATTTCAAATATTTATAGTTTAAATTTTAATAATTATTATTACAACGTCTTCAGTTTACATCTTTTCAAAAATGGAGACTTATGTTAAAAAATTTCGTCTTTACGGTTCAAATGTAACGTTTAAGTTTAATTCGCCACCCGATGGTGTTGGTGAAATTACATGGGTCAGACAAGGTTTACAAGACATTTTGGAGACTATGACTAAAGATTGTACAGACAGAGACTATTTAGGATTTGAACTGAGAAGTTTAAATTTTAAAAACAAAGAACCGGGTTACGTCGCTTTTAGGCCTGCTTCGGAAATTAACTACGACATTTTGTGGAAGATTTTCGGAGGAATTATTCAAAGTAACGCCGACTCTTGTACATCTAGTGACATTCTTAAGGTGAAATGTACTAAAGTCAGCGTCCCTATGGGACGAGGTAAAGTTAGACCCGGGTTGTATAATAATTTTAAGGAAGAGTGTTCCGGACGTCGAGGAGTCGTCGTAATTAAAAATTCGGATTCACTTTGTCTCCCCCGCGCCTTGGTCGTAGCAAAGGCTACTGGAACACTCTAGAACCCTTCTGGAATAGTCTATAACATTCTGGATTGTCTCTGTTACGTAGACACTTTTTCCCCAGCAGCTTGGGGGAGAAGTGCTTTTAACTCCGAACAAAATCCCTGCAGTTTCAAACCAAAACCTTCTCCATAGATGTATGACGGAAGGCTTTTACAAAGCCATACAACCCAAATTAGACTGGTGCTAAAATATTGCTTTGTTTTAAGGCTGTGATTACCTTGCAGGTGCTAATAAATTAACTAAATAATTATTGTTTGTTTTTGTAGTTTTATAATAACAAAATAGTGTAGTTTAATTTTGTTAGGGTGGTTGAACGGCGACACAACTCTCTTTTTTTTATTTTCTTTTTTCATAGCCAATGAAATGTTGGAAGTCTCAAACAGGCAATGCCTAGGAGACCCCTTTTTATTTATTATCACTAGATTTAGGTTTACGTTGTTTTTAGTAAATATGAGAAAGAAATGTGTTTATTTTGTGAAACATTTTTTATAGATGTTTGGTGGCAAATAAATAAATCATCATCATAAAAAATATAGACGGCAAAGGCATTTACCGACATCACTAGGTTCGAACCACCGTTCTGGACTAACTTAAAAAATAAAAAAACAAATAAACTAAGTAAATATTGGTCACGTGACTTCAATGGCGACAAGATGGCGGCTGGGGATACAATGCGCATTTTCCCAATCACCCAAGGTCAGAAACGCTAGCGACAAGATGGCGAACAAGATGGCGGCGGAAATTTCCTTGTTTCACCAACTCATCTCAAACGTACGCATTTCAAACGTAGTCCCATAAGAGTCCATGTTAAGCGGGGTCTAAGTGCGGATGGGGTCTAAGTGGGGACTATGGCGGAAACAAAATGGCGGCTTGGATTCCCCTTGGGTCAGAAACGCATCTCGAAAGTAGTGCCATTAAAAAAGTGTTACACACTGCCACGCGCAAACCTCTCTTTTTCGGGATCGCAAGGTTTTCGCCCCACGTTCGGGAGCCACTTGCCACGCGCAAACCTCCCTACCCTTTTAATTTATTCAATAAACACAACCTTTTGTTGTTAACTTTACACTTTCCCTCATCAAATAACACCCAAGTGTTTTCAGGCCTTATTTGACGTTGTTCCGTTGTACTACCTACCCCGTTAGAACAATTTGAGAGGTTTGGCGAGGGCAAGAAAAGGAAAACTTTTTGTTTCCTATTCTTAAGTTTTTTAAATTTAAATTAGTTAGACCTTTTTTGTCTTTTGTGTAGTACACTAGCTCAATTCTAGACTCTTTTTCGGGATCGTTCCCTTTGGAGTTAAATTTGTAGTGATCCGTGAATAACTCACCTGCTGACTTAATTACACTAGAGCACTGAATGGTTTTAGGATTAATTTGATTGGATTTGTAAATTATATATTCAAAAATTTTCTACTGAAAACTCAAAAACGATTTATTTTTTAACATAAATCCATTAACTTTGAAACAACAAATTATTATTATCAAAAACACAATGAAATTTATTAATCTTTAACTTATAATTACATATATTGAAAAGTAGCAAAGTGATTAATTAATTTATTAATTAAAATTTGTATATTAATGATTATATTATTTACATACGACGATTTGCCATTGTGAGTAATGAAATTTACTAAACGAGTTTACTTTATTCAATTTCCCCAGAATCTACTTGAATTTATTTATTTAGTTTATTTTAATTTATTTATTATTTTGTAAAAAAGGGATTTATTTAAAATTATAAGTAACAATGATCGTTTGCCACTTACAGAACACAAGAAGTTCGACGCGTAATTCCTTCTGTTGATTTCCAGCGATTTAAAGTTGTTCTCCTTGGTCCCCAGAATGGTTTCTTCGGCTTACAGTTGTCTTCTCCTGGACTTAATTAAAGTTGTCCTCTCCCAGTTGATTGTAGTATCTTTTGGCAAGATAGGCCGTTTATATGGATATTCTTCTCCCGAAATTATCACGACCCGACTTAGCTTTAGGCCGGAGCTAGAAACGTAACGCACCCCGAGAACTGATCGCCCTTTGACTTTCTCTAAGTACCCTCGGAGCTTGGTCAGATGTCTACTCGTCGGCGTTCCGTGCTAAACTGATGTTAAAGGGGATGCAGGCTTCTATCGTCGACTTTTTACTTGTCAAACCAGCATCTTCCTCTATGTAACAAGAAATCCTGGTTTCTTGCTTTAGAAATATATTTTTTGGTCTTAATATATTTCCTGATTTATTTGATGAATTTTAGTGCCTTTATTTCCCATCGATTAGGCCTAATTTAATTATTATCTTCATTTATTGAATTTCAATGTTTTGCTCTTCGTAGTGGATCCGGTGACGTCACTTCCCCTCGCAGCCTGGGCCTTGGGTGCCTGTATGAACTTGTCGATTGACAATTTTTGCATTGATTTCACCCAAACTCTATAACTTCTTTTTGCGTGGTCGGATTTTGATTTTGTTGATTTCTATGGATTGGTTGACGTTTTCTGGTTTCCCTGGAATTCGAATGGTGTTTCTACTCCTCTTCCTTCTTGAGTTATAGACTTCGTTAGTTTTGCTTAAATTTTGAAATTTATTTCCTGTAAATTTGAAATTTTCCATTTTTTCTTGCTTGTATCCTCTTTGGTTGGTCTTGAAACGCGTAAATCTGGTGTTGGTTTTTTGATAGCTTGTTTGGTTGTCTAGTTATTCAGCTTGATGTTACTCTAATTGGCTTCGTTTGGTTTTCGGCGTCTCATTCCCCCCCTTTAACGCTCTTTTCATATCTCACATGGCATTACAATTTATTACACACACATATACCCTATTTTATCAATATTTCCCTTTTATTAATCTCCCTTGTATTTATTTTGAATTAATAAAAATTTTTATTAATTTATTTTATCTTTACAAAACTATTTATTTATTTATATTGAACTTCGGCTTGATTATGCCCTATTATTGACTCTATTAAATGCTATTTTTTATGCTTTAATTACATTTGAACTTTATGAGTTATTAGCCTTTTTATGCCCAAGAATGACTTTACACTTTATTTTTAAGCTATAAAACTTTATAACTTTATATTTTTTATTACTTTATTTTCTTAACCCTTTTTAACTCTACAAATGACTCTACTTTGTTTTTGGATTTTATTCAAATTCTGCAAAATCGATTTGTTTACGCTTACATTTTTGTCTATAACTTTTTAACAAATTATCATAACAAATTTATTTTTATTACTCCTTGCTTATTTAACTCTCCTTTTAACATAAATCTAATAATAACAACTTTTTTTTATAAAATTACAAACCCCAATCTTTTTAATGTTATTTCATTTCTACCAAATTTAGACAAGACTGGACAAGTCAATTCCTGTCAGATCCTGCAAGGTTTTTGTTCGACTTTGTCGCTAAAGCATACGTCACAGTCTGCACGTATTTAACCAACACAATTTCAAAAATTATTACTAAATACTATTTTCACATTGGAAACTACTTTTTTATCTTAATTTTGGGCTTTTTTGACACCCATTGGCTTTAATCCTTTGTTATATTGACTCTGAATTTATTTTAATTAATGTAATTAATTAACCCCAATTGGATCGGTCGATTGGCCGTTCCAATTATTCCCCCCCTTTAAAAACTGATTTTAATTCTTAAAAATCTGTTTTAGTAACACTTTCTTATACATTTTACTTTATACAATATTTCCTTAACCTAACATTTATACAAATTTCCACGTACCTTTTGTACACCTTATGTCCACCTTAGTCCACTTTTGTCCTAAATACACATTTATAACACCATTTTATATAGTCACAACATCTGGTTGTATTTGGCCTTGCTATCTGAAACACATGTCTTAATACTATTTCCTTAACTACTAACAATTAATTGTAGCAAACAATCATGTTAAGTTAAAAAAGAAAAAACCCATGACCTACTGCCCCTTTCAAAACTCACAATGTATTATTACTTTGCAATGACTTTAAAAGGTTCAAAATAACAACTCCAATTTATCTACCAACGCTTTTTATCTCTCCCCTCGATGTTTCTCGGTGGTCATGTTCTGCGGAAATTGTTATTTACCCAGTAGCATTGTGAATGTTAATGGCTTTCCTTTCTTTCCTATTTCTCATCGCTTCACTTCTGTGGGTCGGCGACTGGTTGTGTTATGCAGGATGTTGATGTTTATGTTTTGCGGATGTTTTTATTTTGGTTTGACGGATGTTTTTTGTTTACTTCCACTTCCTTGCTGCTGGCCTAGTTTTCGAAGACTGGTTTCCCTTCTGCACTCCGATTGTCTCTTGCCTATGAATTGTGTTATTTACAAGTTTATTTTCGCTATTGTTTTCATCTTAGTTCTTGGCTTGTTTCCGAATTTGTTTACTACACAGTACTTCATTTTAGTTTTTGGTTTGTTACCGAACTGGTTTACTTTGCTGTATTTCATTTTAGCCTTCGGTTTGTTTCCGAACTTGTTTACCTTACTGAACTTTGTTTTTTGAAGAGGTTTCCTCACCTTAGTATTAATTCCACGTTGGCTATTTCTCACAAATCTCCCTTTTTTAATTACTTGCTTAATTCTCCTTTTATTTATTTCTATTGATTTACAGACCTTTTGTGTTAAACCCCCTTTGCTTTCACGTATCTCTTTCAACGTTTCCAGCTCCCTAGATCGCAGTATTTCTGAACGATCCTTTAAGTTTTGGTTGCCCTGATTTTCTCCCTTCAGTAACACCTCACTTAAACCTTGGTTATTCCGTATCTTTTTCATCGGCTCTAACCCTTTAACACTCATCTCTCCCTTACTGAAATTTCCTAACTCATAACCTTTGGAATTTTTACGTTTGGTTTGTTCGCCTTTCCTACAATTTTGTTTTACGTCTATTTTGGTTTTAATAGACAACAGACATGCCCCTTTCTCTCGCATACCCGGATTTGGATCACCGACTTGTTGAATGATTCCACATTTCATCAAATCTCGTTTAAAGTTGTTATTAAAACGGTTTTCTTCATCCAATCTCAATTTCTTTACTCCTATGAAATTTTTCCTATTTCCCTCTATTTGTTTAACGCTTTGTTTACTTTTAGCTTCCTCCTTTGTTTTAAAATTAACTTTTATTTCTTCCCCTTTAATTATGACTTTTAAAAATTCTTCTTCTAAATTAATTTTTGCTTTTAGCCTATTTAGCATATTACATCCTAATATAGCTTTAGTCGTTAATTTTGGCACTATTAAGAATATACCTTCTATTGTTCTGCCTGCAAAGTTTATGGGTATCATTGTTTGTTTGGCTACCCTTACTCTCCTATTTCCTATTGCCCCTACTACCTCTACATTCATTACTGGTAGCTCTAAAAATCTATAACCCTTTACTTTTAACTGCTCAAAATACTCCGCTTGAATACATGAATATTCTGCCCCCGTGTCCAGTTCAAGACACAATGAACTTTCATGAATTTTGACCTCTACCTCCGGACATTTGATCTTCCCTTTTGGTAAATAGGTGTTATTCGGCTCTTCTAATAACTCTTCCCTAATATTCAATGAAATATTCTGCAGTTTAAATTGTAAATGGCTCATTTTATTTTTTATTCTCGCGGTCCCTGATTCCGTATATTTATTTTGTACCTTTGATTCCAATCTTCCTTTCCCAGAGACCAACTTCGTTAGTTTTTTGGACTAGGTTTGGAATTTTGATTAGATGGAATAGGTTTCTTAGGGTACTGGGTTTGGCTTGTGCTAGGTTGATTCTCATAGGATCTGGGGTATGGGTGTTTAGGAAGGTTTCCAGAGTCCGTATTACGCGTTGGTTGCCTGTCTAGGTTCCCTTGGTTTCGCGGATATTCGTCTCTAGTGTCTCGCCTGTTTTCCCTCTCCATTGCCTCAAAAGCTCTTAAAAGTTCTATAGCCTCTTCAAAACTTTCGCTTGGCTTTCCTACGCTAGCTACCCGTATTCTCTGGTCAAAATGCCTCAACAATCGATTTATTACAAATTTCTCAGGAATAGCAGGTTCTAAATACCGGGCCTTTGTTACCATTTTACAAAAATATTCTACTCTTGTCATAGAACCGCGATCATTATATCTCCCATTCTCTATTTGATTTCGCAAAATTTGTTGTGCCTGGTAGCCCCAGAAATTCTCTAAAAATTTTGCTCTAAATTCCCCATAGTTTGTGCTATCCCTCTTTACAATGGACCACCAATCTATTACTGCACCTCGCAAGTATCTCTCGATCACTTTTAACTTTTCTTCGCC
>JAGFPH010004601.1:96626-112867 GCA_018207615.1 Philaenus spumarius | reverse complement strand
CAATACACGGTGCATTGCGTGCTTCGCATGGCAATCCCCGTATTGGGAGCATTTTCAATACACAGTGCTTTGCGTGCTTCCAAATCATTCTCTTTAGTTGTACTAATCGGTATAATAATAATTCAAAGGTTAAATCATAGAAATACAAAAAAAATACGTTTTTGGAGCCGGATCGGTTTGGCCCAAATTTGGTACACACGTTGGTTGTCTATGTCGCTAGGACGATTTCGTCAGCCGAAACGATCCAACAACCGGGTTCTTTTTACCGTAAGTAACTATTTTTGTAGATTTTCGTACTGGAATGAATTTTTTTTAGTTTTTTCTAAAAATAAATAAATGTATTATATTATTCCTCACATTTTGACTTTTTACACGACCTTGGTTTCCCCAAAATCAATCAAAACGTAAAATACTATAAACCCAGTTCAAATCCACGTGGAGGATTTTACAGCGGGGCCATCTTCTGACCCGAGGCCGACGGCTGCGAGCGAAGCGAAGCGAGTCCATAACTCAAGGCCGCAAAGCGAGTTTTTCCGGTTGGAACGGAGCCTTCGTAAATACTGTACAGGGTGTATCAGGAAGAAACGGAAAGAATTGCAGGACGTGTTCTACTGGTGAAAATAATGAAAAAAGTTCCTATAAACATAGGTCCGAAAACGCTTCGTTTTCCAGATATCCGCCATTTTGTTTTTTGTACAAAATAATTCATATATAGAGAACGGTTTGACTAATTGAGTTCAAACTTGGTATGAAGTTTAACCTAACAGTGATATACCTCAAGAAAAATAAACGATTAAATCCAATGATGCGTTTCAAAATGGCGGATGTTTGAAAATTACAAACCTAAATTACTCTAAAACCGTACATTTTAACGAAAAATGTCAAGACACCTTTTTTGTAGCCCTTTTGATTACCTATCGGATAGTGTAACTGTCAAAACAATGGGATGAAGGATAATAGCTAAGTTAAAGATAGTGACAACAAATGTCCATACAATATTGTAGTATTTACTGTGTTTGTATAGGATGCCGAGTTAAACAAACCAATTAGTACACATAAATTAACTGTTGTGCTTCATCCGATTGTTTTTACAGTTACACCATCCGATAGGGAATCAAAAGGGCTACAAAAAAGGTGTCTTGACATTTTTCGTTAAAATGTACGGTTTTGGAGTAATTTAGGTTTGAAATTTTCACACAGCCGCCATTTTGAAACGCATGATTGGATTTAATCGTTTATTTTTCTTGAGGTATATCATTGTCAGGTTAAACTTCATACCAAGTTTGAACTCAATCAGTCAAACCGTTCTCTATATATGAATTATTTTGTACAAAAAACAAAATGGCGGATATCTGGAAAACGAAGCGTTTTCGGACCTATGTTTATAGGAACATTTTTCATTATTTTCACCAGTAGAATACGTCCTGCAATTCTTTCCGTTTCTTCCTGATACACCCTGTATATCGATTTTCCAAATTGTTGGTTAAAACCGTAACACGTATAAACTCATTTTTGGAAATTCGCTCGACTCACGTCAGCGGTTCAGCTGCGCGTCCGAATTATTTTTAATTCAATATCGAGTGTTCGAAACGCGCTCAGAACCGTTCCTGACACCGAGTTCAATCGATATTCCACACTGCACACTAAACATGAAATCTGAAAATATAAATTTCTCCACGTAGAAAGTGTGAAATAATTTAGCGGAATGTATCAATTGACACCGTGTAAAATACTGTCAGTCAGGGGAACGGAAAGAGGTTCGGCTCCTGCCATGGCATTCAGCGTTCGTGTCTTTACTTAAACAGAATCGCGTTCAGATAATTAATAAACTGTATGATTTGCCCGCTGCGTTTGTCCCTTCACAGAACGTAGGCAGAGCTAAATCTGCAACGGTTACCTATCGACCTCTGCTCGCGGTGTTCGTGAAATGCCACACATCCAAGGAGGGGTTATCATCGTGAGAAAACTTTCAAGGAGAACAAGTGTTCGGTAATTGGCTTCGTTTACTTATGTAATTGTACGGTATCGAAAGCGATGACACTGATGAGGAGAAGTTAGGTAGAGGGTGGGTTCGTATTGGGAGTAATTTCAATATAGAACGCATTGCGTGCTTCGCACGCCAACCTCCGTGCTGGCAGAATTTTCAATACACAATGCATTGCGTGCTTCGCACGCCAACCTCCGTGTTGGGAGTATTTTCAATATACAGTGCATTGCGTGCTTCGCACGCCAACCTTCCTATTGGGAGTATTTTCAATACTCAATGCATTGCGTGCTTCGCACGCCAACCCCCATATTGGGAGTATTTTCAATACACAATGCATTGCGTGCTTCGCACGCCAACCTTCCTATTGGGAGTATTTTCAATACATAATTAATTGCGTGCTTCGCACGCCAACTTCCATTCTGGCAGGAGTTTCAATACCAAATGAATTGCGTGCTTCGCACGTTAACCTCCATATTTTGAGTATTTTCAATACACAACGCATTTCGTACTTCGCACGCCAACCCCCGTACTGGGAGAATTTTCAATACACAACGCATTGCGTGCTTCGCTCGACAACCCCCGTATTGGGAGAATTTTCAATACCCAATGCATTGCGTGCTTCGCACGCCAACCCCCGTACTGGCAGAATTTTCAATACACAATGCATTGCGTGCGTCGCACGCCAACCTTCGTATTGAGCGAATTTCCATAGGGAAAATGAGCTATTGCAGTGGCCCTTATGGTATGGCCCAAGGTCGGGAATAGCAAATGAGCACCGATCATGGTCCCCAGAACACGTTTTGGGGTGTCATATATTTATATGTGTAGGCCCTATGTATATATTGTTCGCACTCTAGCGGCCGCATTTTAAGTCCGATTTGATTCAAATTTGGTACACGTGTTGGTCGTATACGTCGCTCGGACGAGTTCGTTAGCCAAAAAAATCCAACAATCGGAAGCACGTTTTTTGATCGGAAGTAACTATTTTTTGAGATTTTTCCTAAGAGAATGAATTTGTTTTTGAGTTGTTTCTACAAATATAAATGTAGGTTGTTATTTTGCACATTTAGTTTTTTTACCCGACCATAGCTCGCTTGGTTCCCCCAAAATCGATCAAAACGTAAAATGCCGTAGAAGTATCCGCTTCAAAGCCATGCGGTGGATCCTACCGTAGAGTTGGCGTGCGAAGCACTCAATGCATTGTGTATTGAAGATACTCCCAATACGGGGGTTGGCGTGCGAAACACGCAATGTTTTGTGTGTTGAAGATACTCCCGATATTCGGAATGCCGTGCGAAGCATTTTGCAGCTATTCAGCATCGACGGGGTCGTGAATAAACCTATTTCCCAAGTTGTTGGTTGAAACCCTGTGACATAAGCATATAAACTTAATTTTCTAAATTTGCTCAACTCATGTCAGCGGTTCAGCTGCGTGGTCGAATTATTCTGTGATATTTTAGGGTTCAAAATAGAAAAGGATTAGTAATATACTGATGGCGGGCAAAACTAGCAATTTCTTTTGTCTTTGTTTATCTCGTATGCCCTTGATATTAGATTCACGTACACAGTGTATGAATGGAGGAATGCCGAACAAAGTATTTGCTATGATCATAGAGAGTACAGAACTGATTACTGGATGCTGTCACGTGTACGATTAATTTATTGCCTATGGTACAGCGACCTCAAACCATTGCGTTACCACGTTTATTCCAGCATACTAACTAAAATGAATTGAACCGTTTGTAATCTTTATATAATATATAATTCTTCTGTACTTGAGTATATCCTAAACGGTTGGACCAATTTTTATGAAATTTTGTGTGTGTTTGAGGATTTCTGAATGGTTTAGATTCACAACTAGACCCGGTAGGTGGCGCTGCGATCTGGTTCTAGAAAATGTTTTCTATATATATAAAAGCGAAATACCACTCACACACTCACTGACTCACTCATCACGATTTCTCAAAAACTACCGAACGGATTGGAACGAAATTTGGTATGTAGCTTCCTCTAGGGGCATAGGTGCTCACAAAGAAAGGGTTTGAAAAAATTCGAAATTTTAGGGAGGATTTGGGGGGATCAAAGTTATTAAAAAACGATTTCTTCAAAACTACCGAACGGATTGGAATTAAATTTGGTTTGTAGCTTCCTCTAGGGCCATAAGTGTTCAATAAAAAAGGGTTTTAAAAAATTTGAAATTTTATTGGGGTTTGGGGGGTAAAAATTACTAAATCACGATTTCTCCAAAATTACCGAACAGATTGGAATGCAATTTGGTATGTAGCTTCCTCTAGGACCATAGGCGCTCGCTAAGATAAGGGTTTTAAAAAAGGGTTTTTAAATTAAAAGGGGATTAAATTAAAATCAAAATTTTTCCTTTATTTTTGATCGGATAATTATGAACGATATGTCATTTTAAAGCTATGGCCAATATGCATGCAAATGGCTTTTCCAAAACTAAGAAAAACATTTTGTTTGATATTTAATAACAATTTAAAACATTGATTTTTAATATTTTTTTAAAGTTGTCACTATTAATTATAGCGAAAAACTACCAAGCCATTCGCATGAAGAATTTCGTCTCCAAGAGTTTCGTATTTTTTTAAAAAACGCTATTTGAACAATTGCGGGTTTTAAATGGATTTAGGCTGAGCAATGTCCGTGTAACCTACCGCCGCTATAAGGTGATTTTAAATATATTTTTACGTTGTAAATATTAATTATAGCGAAAAATTACCAAGCCATTCAGATGAAGAATTTTGTCCCCAAGAGTTTGTTATTTTTTTAAAAAACGCTTTTTGAACAATTGCGGGTTTTAAATGGATTTAGGATGAGCAATGTCCGCGTAACCTACCGCCGCTACGCTGGAGTCGCAGGTTGCTTTCTGTTTTACTAGAGCCGACCCTTAAGTCAATCAGATGAAATGGAATAACTACCCTTAAAACTAAATAATAATCCACTTACTTTTTCTACATTCTCAAAAACTACTCAACAAATTTTACTAAAATTTCACAATTTATACATATTAATGCCAGGATTCTTTTAAAGGATATGGTCATGCTTTAAAACATTTAAATAAGGTATTCAATAAAAATAAATTGAACTAAATTCCTACAAACTATAAATGTAAAATCATTTAATATTATTCTTAATAGATTTAAAAAAACATTTGCAATTCGTTTACTTAAGTCAAAGGATAAAATGGGAAAACCGCAATTAAAATTAAATCTATCAATAGCAAAGCATTTCCAGGTCCACTAATTATCTATAATTATTCTCCCCTATGCACTTGTAGGGCTAAACAAGGGGTGTATAGTATTTCTCACTTCCTGGGTGTCTGGGAAGCTACTTTAAATACATATTTCGAGTTTTAACTGAACTGAATGGCTCATTTAGTTTTTTTATAGTCATTACACTTAAAAAAAAATATTGAAAGATTATAAAAAAAGCAAACAAAATATTCATTTCCACTTTCCAAAATATGCCAAACAAATTCTGTTAAGTTATCTATTACTTTATTAAATAAAAGGATATCTCGGAAACGCTTAGTTTTTTAACCACCCGCCATTTTGTTTTTGTTTTTTACTGGAAAATAAATATCACGATTTAAAAGTTTCAGGTTTTATTTGTGATTTTCTGTTGTTTATATTACCTCCAGTTTTAATTCATTGTCACTTCAACTTATACCTGACCATGATGAAAACATATCAGTGTATTATTAAGGGGATTCCCTACTAAAAATTACCATTTTCCAAAAAAATTTTTCTTTTTTCTTTTTTCCTGATTCTACAGTTTATAAGGTTTAATAAAAACATATCATATGCCACAAAAGTTCTTTATATCAGTGTGAAAAATGTATTCAAAGCAATGCTCGCACCTACTTTTGGTCGAGTTGAACTTCTTTATGTTTGATATTTTTACTAAAAAGATTTTTTATTTTTTAAAAGTAACTGCAAAGAAGGCCAACATTGTTTATTATTAGGCTTTCAATGCCTGGAATATGTAAGTAAAACATAGTTTGACTACAAATACTGGTTGTGCAAGTTATTCCCCTCTATGGCTGCTAAAATAACTAATGGAATCTTTAAACACGATTTCCCGCAACTTTTCAGTATTGATATTTTGTACACAAAAGTTCTTATAACTTTTCAACTGCTAAAGCTACAGTGATGAAATTTTTACCACATCTTTACTAGCTTATAGTGCAACTTTTGGGGTATTTTTAGTCCTCTAGGACAAATACATGAGTCTTTTTAAAAAAAATTGTAAATCACAAATTTGTTTTATATATGTATGGAAATATAGAAATATATTTATTGGCCAGAATCTTTTTTTTACAAACAAAATTTACAAACCCTGTACAATCTTGTACAATCTTTTTATTAAACTAAAATATTTTAAATATCCTAAAACATGAACATGAAAAAAAGAAACACAATAATTATTACAAAATTTAGGTAAAAAAACTACACAAAAAATCTATAAATTAAATTGATATGGCAAGTACCTCATTAGCCTAAGCTGCTAGTTTGTTCATTATTTTTAAACTAATAAATAAAATACAATTGCAGAAGACAGGTGCTTACACAAGATTTATATTTACAATAAAATTCACTATAGTTAAAGTGTTATTCTTTACTTGAAAAAATACTCCTCAACCTGTTCCATATTAAATGTAAAGAGCCATTGTTTTAACTCTTTAGAAAACCCTGCAAGACTAGTGGTACTGCTGATATGCATCGGAATTTTATTAAATATTTTATAAACTGCGTAAGAGTAAAATTTTTAAAAGCTTCAAAATTTGGCCGAGGTAGCGTAACTCTATTTAATGACTTAAGCCTCACAGAGTGAACATATATGAATTTGATATATACTGGCCACCCCTCACAAAAAACAAACGCAAAACTCGAAAAATATAAAGATGTCTTAAAATATATATATATATATTTTTTGTTAAGTCATAACTACTAGACTTTTAGTGGTAAGAATATGACTATACCCAAAAAGTTAGTGCTTTTTATCTACTTTAAAACATGCTATCAAACGGTCAAATTGTTCAGTAGTAAAAAAGTTATGAGATTAAAAAACATATTTTTTGACTAAAACAAACTAAAAAAACTAAAAAAGATACTATGTAAAATGTATTTTTTTGTCAATTCCTATAAGTGTAAACAATTTTTTAGGTTCTGACGGATGTAAAAAAATTGTTCGTAATTAAAAAAGGCCTATTATAGAAAACCCCTATATTCAGTAGGGAATCCCCTTAAGATAGGCTGTATACACACATGCTAAATAAAATTGAAGTGTTGTCTGTGATTTTGAAATAAATTCGTTTTTCTAAGCTCATATGGTTATTTACACTACAACGGACAAAACTCGTTGTAGGTCTTGAGTTTAAATTTGCAATTAATTTTGTAAGTTTGAATAATATGGACTTGCCGGGAGTTAAAGCCAAATGTAGGTCACGAGATCAGCATGTATACGCGGGCGGTCTGTTATCGGGTAGAATTAAACTTTTGGACCCTGCCTGTCTGAAAAGGATTGGGAACTTATAAAAATTACTTAAAAGATTCCTACGGGAAGCCAAAATCCAAGATTTGAATAAAAAATAAAAATCTTCGGGAAATGCATTACGCTAACCGCGGGTGTATTTACTGCAAGGTTAGATATTAAAAAATCATAAAGTTACGTAAGATACGAGCTTTCAAAGAATGAGAAAATTTTCAAAATTCCTCTAATTTAAAAAAGAAAAGGTTTTTTAGGCTTTTCTTGAAAAGGCCTAAAATAAAGGTGAAATAAGTTTTAGCGAAATTTTGTCATATAAAAAAGTTAATGGTAATTCATAAAGTTTAAAGGATAAAAAAGTAGGTTAAAAATAAAGTTTTTTAAATTCTAACTAAAACAAGTTTTAGTATTGATAAATGTAAAATATAATGTAAAAGAAAAACTAGAAAATTTATAAAAGGAAAAAGGTGATAGAATTTGCACCTTTACAGCTAATGGAAAATTTAAACTCAAACTTTTAACAATTCAAAATAGTAAATAGTATGCAAACGAAGTAGTTATGTAAAAATAATCCAGTATTTGAAATATGTTTCGGGAGTAAAGTAAAACCCTAGTTTGTGAAAAATCGTTGAAGTCCCTAACTCCATAGCAAGACAACCAGAAGCAGAAATGAGATGAAAATCCGGCTAGTGAATGAAAACCAATGGACAAGAAAAGTGGAAAAAGAAAAACCGAAAGAAGTGTAAAATTAAGACTTTTCCGGGAAAAATCGCCGCGGAAAAACGCGCGCGGGTCGTGTACGCGAACCAGGAGTCGTACGAACGTCACTCGAGTTCGTGTGGAAAGGTAACAACGAGCTGAGGAAAATGATGTCAGTTTCAGGAAAATCGGATAAAACCTGGAAGGGTTACATGGAAAAAGGATTTCCATAGCACAAAACTGTGGGAAGCCAGATAAGAACGCAAGACAGTAGAGGGGAGGTCCAAAGACGAGACTGATGGAAGGAGAACAGGGTGACCAGTTTACGAAAAGGGGCGTACTCAAAGAAACAATAGAAACTTAATTAAAACAAAGGCTAAATCATGTTACAAAATTATGAAAAAATTATAATAAAATTCAGGATGAAAAGTTACGTAAACTAGTAGTTTGAAATTGGCGAAAAAATGGATTTTAAAGCATTTTCGAAATACAGTGGTAGAAAGCTTAGGTTGGCAATGAAATAGTGCCGAAAAACATTATATAAACGATTGCTCGGGGAAACTCGGGATGGATTATTATTTCTGCGATGTAAGTTAACGCATCGAGAGCAGATACTTGTTTTTTATAAAATACTTTAGCGTGCTAGAAGCTGAGTATTTTCTTCGTTAAACTTTAAATTTTTATAACAAGTAAGAAGATACGGCATAGCGGTTATCATCTGGGATGCAGCAATAGACACCGAATTAACTCTACAAGAACGTCAGTGGCAACTTAGTCTATACAAGTTGGCCTAACTTGGGATTTCTGGAAGAAGAACATAGCCTACAGGACAGCTGATACATGGAGTGATTCGTATAGCTTCCGGACAGGACTCCAGGATACCACCAGGCGGCCACCAGGACATGCAACGGTAGCTACGAGGGAATAGACGAACCGGGATAGCAGACACGGCATCACCACATCCATCTTTAAGAAGACATCCATCATACATCCAGACAACCCTACAGGACTCCACCTTCACCCACAAGACAACTCTATCAGCACGCAGAACATCTGTAGCTTGTCATCACTAGACAGCGTTCGCGGATTTCACCACAACGTCGCGACGCCTGGACAAGTGTGAAAAGGTCGGTAGAAGCGTAAAATACGTTAGTCCCCATTAAATTGCCTGAAGTAAATTCAAATAAATTTATTTTAAATACTGGGTTACGTAGGATGTTAGATTAAGAAATATTTGTAATTAATTAAAGAAGTAAATTCATTAAATCGTAAATTCAAATTTTCATTAAAGTATAAATTAAATTAAATTGAGAAATAAAATATTAAAATAAATTATAATTAATTAAGAGATTAGTTCTGCCTTATAGTTTAAAAAAGTTATTATTTTAATTGAGAAGAAAGTTATTATTTGGTTTTATTTGAAAAATATGAAATACAAGAATTTTGTTTTATGTTTAAAATTAGAAAAAAGATATTATTAAAATTTTATTTTGTTTTATAAAAGGTTATTATTTACAAAAACACCTAGTATTCAAATATCCCAATAGTTTATGAATTTTAGATTAAGAATTGATAAAGTGAAATTTCATAAAATAATTGCAAGCACAAATAAGCAATTTACAAGGTTAGTTCCAGTGTACTCACTCTTCAGAGGTTTACAAAAAGTAAAATTATTAACTTGTGTTCTTACTGAGCTAAAATTAAAAATAAATTACTGGAAGTATAAAGTAAAGTTTTTTGTCAGAATAGTCAGTGAACTGAATATTCGACACATAGTTATTTCACCTAGGCCAAACAAAGTGAGATTGCCTATAAGACTTCCAGTAGGTGGAAATAACTTATTCTCCAACGAAGAATTTTCTCAAAAACAGTTATTCGTTGTAGAATTGGCGCTGCCAACGTGGGGCTCGACGCGTTGCAGTTTTGGCCAAAACAAATTATTCTACAACTTAATTCTCGAACCAGAGATTCGTTGTAGAATTGGCGCCCTTCGGTCTTGGCCGATTTAACTTGTGGTTAAAAAGTTAACCAAAAGTAAAAATAGGTCAAAGAACTAACGTAAAATTATTTGTGCTTAAAACTGTGTATGTTAGCTTTAGAATTGTGTTTAATATTAAGCCATACTACTGCTATTTCCCGTGTCTGAAATATTTCCCGGTTTCGTGTCGTATTAAGGTTCAGAGGGGGAGTGAAAATTAAACAAATAATAATAATTAACCAGTATATTAAATTTGTCGCGGTAAAATCGGAAGCTTGGGGGGCGTAGGCCTAAAAAATAGGTGTAAAATTAATTAAAAATAATTGGGAGTTTTCCGACGCGACAGATAAAAACAAAGTTAAAAAGTTTAAAAAATTAAACATAATTTAAAAAAAAAGTTAAAACAATTAAAAAGTAAATATGGCGGATAAGGCGATGAAAGAGTTCTTCGAACAATACAAAAAGGATAAAGAAGAAAGGGCGAAGAAAGATAAAGAAGAACTGGAGGCCAGGGCGAAACGGGAGGAGGCCAGGCGGAAAGAAAAGCAAGAAGAGTTGGCGGCCAGGCAGCAGAGGGAACAGGAGGAACGGGAAAGGAAAGAGGAAAGAAGACGGCTCAAGGATGAAAGAATCCGGGAAGAAAAGGCAGCAGAAAGGCTACAGCGAGAGAAGGAGCAGAAAGAGTTATACAAAGTTATTTCTGGAAAGCTGGGAGACCTGGAACGAAGCCTGGAGGAAGAAAGCGTGAGGTGTAAGGAACAACACACCAAGGGAGAAGAGAAGATTAGGGAAATTGAAGGCGCTATCCATTTTCTGGAGGAAACCACAACCACCATAAAGGACAACGTAGACAAAGGGTTCCGGACAATGGAAAGTCGGGTGCAGAGCGTTGAAACGAAAATAGGAAACGTGATAAGCCAGGGAAGTGGGAGTAGGAATGTAGGAATTGTAATGCCGCGGTTTGACAGCGAAGTAAATAAAATTGAATTTTGGGGAAATAGTAAAGAGAGGCCGAAACAATTTTTAAGAGAAATAGAAGGGTTAATGGACGAATTGAATCCTTATTTAGAAGATAGGGAGAAAATAAAATTCATAAGACGCCATCTAAAGGGATACGCACTCGAATGGTATAATATAACAGATCGCGATGAGATGAAGTATGCCGAGTTTAGGGAGGTTTTTTTGAGTAATTACTGGTCGCTCCAAAAACAAAAAGCGGTCAGGAATTATATAGAAAATAATAGGTATGTAGAAAGGGGAAACGCTAGCAGAACCGAATATTTCTGTATGGTAGTAAACAAAGCGCGAGATTTAGAACCCCCCTACCTGAAGGTTTCCTTGTATTCACGGTGATGCAACATTTCAGCGAGCAAATAAGACTAGCCAGCATAGGTAAACCTAGCGAAACCATTCAAGACGCGATAGAGTTCTTAAATAATGTAGACATGATTGAGGAAAATCGGCGAAGTAGACCCCAGGACGCTCAGGAAACGGAAAACAGGCATAATTCCACACCTCGGAGTAACCCACCAATCCACAGATCCTATGCTCAAAACCCAAGTAACTCTAATCACCCAAACTCCAATAAACCACGTCCTTCCAACTCAAATCCTAACCAGAAGCCGAAAAACTAAGAAATGAGGTTCTGACAAAGGATGGATTTTTTCGGAATGACAGGGCCGATGAAAAAACAAAAAAACAAAAAAATAATACTAAAAAATTAAATACGCGTGTAAACACCGAAAAATTAGGAAATAAAAAAGTTACTCCTTATAGTGGAATCGAACCTGAAGTAGGCGGAAAAATCGTCGAAAAGGAGCGCGAACGTCAGCCTACGCAAGTAGGAAGTTTAAATGTAAATATTAGGGAAGACTTGTTAGATAATAGAGACGAACCAGTTATAGAAGAAAAACCGTTAGAAGAAATACCCGCGATTCCCGTAGAACTTGGGACGAATGCTAGTTACATGGAAATTGACACCGGAGCGGAAGTAAGCGTTATCCAGCAAGATTACCTTGAGCAATTGAAGGCGGACGATGTCAAAATCTTAGAACTACCGGTAGCGTGTTTAGAGATAATTGGTGCATTAAAAGGAAAGGTGCAAAAAATCAGCAAGCAAGTCCTAATCGAAGTTAAACTGGTTGACAAAAGCGTAGATTTACAATTTTTGGTAGTAAAAGGTCTAAAATCTAGAATAATTATGGGATGTGACCTTTTATATAGTTTACAGGCAAAAATAAACATGCAAGAAAAATTTGCAATGTTCAAAATAGGTCAGGAAAATGTTAAACTCCCGTTTATTGATAAAAAAGTTGCAATAACACGGTTAAAAGGAAAATGTTTTAATATAAATTCCCGATACTATAAAACCAATAAAAAGAGCAATTTAATTAAATCGGAGGTAATTAAATCCGACGAAGTCGAGGCAACGAATACTACACTCAAAACAAATAAAGTAAAGATTAATCAAAATAGTATGAACGAGTTAGTAAACAAAGCTGAAATCGTTAATGGACCGGAAGTAGGTGAGACAGGCATTAATGATGTAATGGAAGGGAAGTGCGGCAGCAGTCAAGACAGGAAGCCGGAGACAACAGCTAGGAAAAACAATAAGGTTAGGATACAAAACGAAGAGAGGTTGAATAAGATGATATCGAGGGAGGTGTCAGTTCAACGAAGGAAGGGGCAGAAAGCCAAACAAAATATCGTACCGAAGATGCTATCAAAAGAAGCCAAGGACGAGATTCCGCGTGATAGGGCATTAAAAAGGGTTAATGTTCCAATTAATGTTAGGTATAATGGTGAAAAGATTCCAATTACCAACAAAGCGTCGCGGCGCAGTCAATGTATCCATAACTGTGAATATTCTAGTAAACGTTGTAATCCAAATAAGGCGAAGTCAAGCACTACACTACACTGCAATTTTTCCGACCACTCGATGAATAGTAAAAATAATAAAAAATATAAAAACAATAAACCAACTTATAAAGAATTAATATCTGTAGGAGGAGCAGAAACGCGTAACCAAAATCTACCGTTTAGAATGCGTGGAAAAATATCGAAAGTTAGATTTAAAAACACTGCTACTTCTGATGTAAATAAGACTAAACTAAGTAGGAAACACATTAGGTTCAAAGAGAAAGTAGGCCTAATTGAAGATCAGCTGTGTGGTCTTAGACAAGGAGGGGAGACGGCAAACCGAGCAAAAGGGCATGTAGCGGTTCCAACGAAGAAATGTAATAAGATAGCTTTGACAAAGGAGTACAACCCCAGAGAAATGCACTGCGCGGGAAAAGATAACATCCCTTGCGATATAGCAAGCAGAATGTACGAAAACAGCGTAGGACAGGAAGACCAACGGAGAGTGCGAATCCAACAAATAAGGATGAATCCAGGTTTTACACAGTTATTGCAGGACTGGAGAAACAGACAGATGGCGAACCCTGAATGCTTAGAAATAATACAGGATATTGTAAATAAAGTAGATTATAGAATTGAAAATAATGTATTATGTAAATTTGTAAATGGAATATTGAAAATTGTAGTACCAGAGAACGCGGTAAAAGAATTCATAAAACACGTGCACGAAACGTACGGTCACGCAGGAAGAAATAAGATATATAATATGATTAAAAATAGGTGGCATTTTAAATATATGAACAATCGAATTATGGAAGAGATTAGAAAGTGCGATATTTGTCAAAGAGCGAAATACCCGAACCAATATTTAATAGGTCAAAGTAGGCCAATCATAACAAATAATATAGGCCGAGTAGTGGCGATTGATTTCTTAGGACCACTACCAAGAGGTTTAGGAAATGTACAACATATATTAGTGGTAGTGGATATTTTCTCTAAATATGTAAAACTTTACACAGTAAGAAATCCTACAACTGAAAATAGTATAGATAAAATGAGGCAGTACTTTGCAGAAGTTGGCAAACCCGAGAGTATCCTAACAGATTATGGCAAGGCGTTTACTTCAGGGAATTGGAAGGAGTGGATCCAGGAAGAAAGAGTTCGGCATGTACTTATCCCTATAAGACATCCACAAGTAAATCTGGCGGAGAGGGTGAACCGAGAAATTGTGCGAATGCTTAGAACATATTGCTACAACCGACAGGCAAATTGGAAACAATACCTAGAATATATACAGGATGTTCTAAACACAACGCCGCACGACACCACAGGATACACCCCTCAGGAAATACAGTTTGGCCAGGAGGCGAGGTACGTGTGGGATGAAGTCTTCCCGAGGGAACAACCAAATCCAAGAGAAGAAACGGTACGCGAAAAACACCAGAAGTGCCAGGCCAGGATCATAAGGGCCGGAAACCAACGAGCTGCTAAACAAAACCATGGTCGCAGATTTACAAACTTAAATGTAGGGGATTTAGTGTTAGTAACACAGAACACTAGCATTATGGCGAGTAAATTTAAAGGCGAGACCAGAAAACTGTTTCTTTTATACACAGGACCTTTCCGAATAAATGAAAGAGTAGGAAATAAAACCTATATTGTAGAAGACCGGGTTACAGGAAGAATAAAGGGAAAATACGATGTTCGAGATCTCAAACCATATATTCAATAAGTAAAGTTGTCATCCAAGAATAAATTAACACTGTAAATATTATTGTTTTGAAGAAAAGGTAGGCCTAATGCATAAAGTGATTAGCCATACTGGGGAATCCCAAATGTAAATATTTTGATTGTATGTAAACACAAGCGGTGCGATGAGTTTGTAAAGGGCAGAGAACAAGTTAGCCAGGAGGGGATGGTTGAAAACAGCTGAGTGGAAACAAGATCAAGGTCAGGCAGTGGGGAGAGAGAACAGTACGCGGCAATGAATGAAGTAGGCCTAAATAAATAACGCGACTCATTGATAGGTACAGGGTAAGGCCTAAGCACTTTTCGAATACACGCAAAGGCATTGCTTGTTGTTTTAAAATAAATTGTACATACAGATCCAGGAAGAAAACGTTTGATTGAAACCTACAAACAATTCAGGAGCCTGGAATGTCCTAATACACGAGTAAGGGGTGTATAGGGGTTGCATATTACTTGGAAAAAGGGTAATTATGCGTAAAATTAGTTGAGAGAGTCTAAGTAGTTAAGATTCTGGAAGGAAGGAAGTAAGCTAGAACCTAGGAATCAATTAAGGAAAGGAAACTGAAATGGAAAAGTATAAAGGAGGATACTAGGGAAAAGCAAAGGAAAACTATTTAGTACACTTAAAAAGAAAAAAAAAAGAAAAAACTCTCAATTATTATAGTTGAAGCCACTTAGGCAAATAAATAAAAAATTGTCAAACCATAAAGGGTAAAAATAATATAAAACGTATGAAACGCGGATTATAAAAATTCGGGAAGTATGAATGCGGGGAAATAACAGTAGTATAAAAACGTAACCCGGTAGAATATTGTTAGTTTGTTATCAGGCAAATTAAAATGTGTCCCTGTATTTATATAAGTAGTGTACAATATAAACATGTGGTTTCAGTGGAAGTGAACTCATCCAGTGAGCATTTCAAAAGGAAATGTATACCATGGTATATTGTGTAAATGTAATTTCAGAGGATGGAGACTAAGAAGAACGATGAAAAGTATAGTATAAAATGTATAAAAATATTATAAATGTGTGATATGTAAATTGTTAGATTAGGAAGGCAGAACTAGATATAAGGGTAATAAGATATAAGGAAAATGAAAAAGGAATGATATTATATTTAAAAGGTTTCAATATCTTGGGTTTTTGGCGGAGCCGATCAAACCAGATATCTTAAGAGGGGTAGCTTACAACGGACAAAACTCGTTGTAGGTCTTGAGTTTAAATTTGCAATTAATTTTGTAAGTTTGAATAATATGGACTTGCCGGGAGTTAAAGCCAAATGTAGGTCACGAGATCAGCATGTATACGCGGGCGGTCTGTTATCGGGTAGAATTAAACTTTTGGACCCTGCCTGTCTGAAAAGGATTGGGAACTTATAAAAATTACTTAAAAGATTCCTACGGGAAGCCAAAATCCAAGATTTGAATAAAAAATAAAAATCTTCGGGAAATGCATTACGCTAAC